>QRFJ01000119.1:780392-850085 GCA_006176705.1 Cocos nucifera | reverse complement strand
GCTCGTGTTAGGACGAGGTTCTCCTCCTGTTCCTAACCGAGGTTGTTCCGGTCGCTCGGGAGAGATCTTATCTCTAGCCGAGGTTGTCAACGGTCGCTCGGGAGAGATCTTATCTCTAGCCGAGGTTGATGTGCGCGCTCGGGGGAGATCTTATCTCCTACGGCCGAGCTTCTCTCGGGGGAGATCTTATCTCCTGCGGCCGAGGTGCGCGCTCGGGGGAGATCTTATCTCCTGCGGCCGAGCTTGTTGCTCGCGTTAGGACGAGGTTCTCCTCCTGTTCCTAACGCGGCGATTATTGACTGCTGCTCTCCTGTCATCGCATAGGTTTTCGCATCCAGAAATAATATTATGCAGAGGGGAGAATTTTACCGAAGGGAAATCGTGGACAGCGCGCTCTCGTTTGAGGGGTCGACGGGGTGTTGTTCCTCGGAGCTCCCTCGAGCAGCAAGTCCCGTCCAGACGACCTCCTCTATCTCCTGCCGGCCTTCATAATTTGGACCATGCTTCTCTTGACTTTGTCGCTGGGGATGACAATCACCGATGTAGCTAGCTCCTAGCTCCTCCCCGGGGTGGCGTTGATGACGCCGCGGGACGGCCAACCTTCTTGTCTTTTCCGATTACGGCAGTGCCTATAGCCGATCTTCTCCTTGATCGCGCATGTTTGGAGAGGCCGTAGTCCTTCAGGTCTTGGCGGTTGGCTCTTAACTTTGCCGAGAATTCGAGTTAGAGGAGCGGGTCGTAGTTGCGGAACCTTCTGGGAGGGGGGCTTCGTTCCGTCCTTGCCGGCGCCGAACTTTATTTTGGAGGTTGAGTTGAGGAGTTCGGCTTTCCACCGAGCTTCATTTTACCTTGATGCCGAGCTTTGGGGTGAGCCCGGCTTTTCTCGCCCGAACTTCATTCCGCCTCCAGTGAACACTTTGTAGGCGGTTCCTTTGGGGGACATTCTGGAGCGTGAGTTCGGCCTTACTTGCGCCGAACTTCGTTCCACTTTCCCGCGGAAGCTTCCGCGGGAGGACTTCATACTTCTTTGTCGGAGCTTCCTCGCTGACGGGCTCATAGGTGGGTTCGGCCTTCCTCGCGCCGAACTTCATTCCGCTTCAGCGGGGGAACTTCTGCTCTCCGTTTCTCTCTTAGGGGCGATTGGGCTCCTCCCTAAGGCTGATTCCTCCGCATTTCTTCGGCAATAAGTTCCGGGGTGGACGACCTCCTCATGCTGAACTCCTCAATTTGGTGCAAGCTCTTGTTGCTGGGAGATGGCGAATCGCTGATGCACCGAGATCTTTCCAGGGGCAATGTGAACGACGCCGTAAGGTGGCCGACCTTCTTGCAGTCTCTGGCTACGGCAGCGCCCTTAGCCGATCTTTTTCTGCTTCAGGCCGGTACCGGAGGAATTTACCCAGCCGACCCGTTCTGACGAGCTCCTCAATTTCGTCTCGGAGCTGGATGCATCCCTCCGTGTCGTGGCCGTGGTCGTGATGGTAGAGGCAGTACTTATTTCGATCGCGCTTGTTTGGGGGAGATCGTAATCCTTCCGGTCTTGGCAGCTGGTGTTTTACTTCGGTGAGAATCTGGGTTCGAGGAGCGTTGAGGGGGGCATAGCGGCGGAACCTTCCGGGAGGAGGACTCCTTCGCGCCTCTTTATCAGGGCGAGTTCGAGGAGTTCGGGCCCGCCTGCTTTCGTAGGGGGTCTGCGAGTGCAGCCGAGCTTCACCCAGCTCTTCCTCGTCCGCCAGCCGGTCCTTTCTGACGAGCTCCTCATCTTTCAATTTGAAGGCTTCTTCCGCACGGGCATATCTCTCGGCTCGAGCCAGCAGGTCGGCGAAGTCCCTGGGATACCTTTTTTCCAGAGAGAACAGCAAGTTATTTTTCTGAAGGCCGCCCTTAAGTGCGGCCATCGCGACAGACTGGTCCAGGTCCCGGACTTCCAATGCCGCGGCGTTGAATCGAGTGACGTAAGTCCGGATGGATTCCCCTTGCTTCTGCTTGACGCTCATCAGGGAATCTGAACCTCGGCTCGGTCGTCGGCTGCTGATGAAGTGGGCCGCGAACCGACTGCTCATCTGGTCGAAAGAGAAGATCGTGTTGGGCTTCAACGCCGAGTACCAGTTCCTCGCTGCTCCCTTTAAGGTAGACGGGAAGGCTCGGCACAGCACGGCATCTGAAGCGCCGTGAAGCAGCATCATGGCCCGGAAGGCCCCCAGGTGATCAACCGGATCAGAAGTTCCATCGTAGCTTTCCAGTTGAGGGAGCTCGAAGGTCGGTGGAACAGGTTCTTGCATGAATTTTCTGCGAGAAAGGGAGGTTCTGGCACGGACGTCCGTCACCACGCCGAGGTGACGCGGACCGAAGCTCTTCAATACGCCGGTTCCATCTCCCGTAGCCTTTGGCCCAGCGAGGTCGTCGTCTTGGTCTGCTGATCTTCAAGGATGCTTCTGACTGAGATGGGCGCGAAAGGCTTCACCCCAGGTCGATAACCAATGATCCGAACACGGGCTCTCCCTGGCCCTCGGTTTCCTCCTTCCAATCTGGGTATCGGAGGTCGGTACGCTGCCCAGGCCTTGGTACACTTCCTTGGACTGGATCATCCGACTTCCCGAGAGTCCCAATGCGTGGGTTCTCTGGGCTGGCACTCGGGACCGAGGTGCTGCTGTATAGCCTGCAATGCCTCCGTGAGGCCACGGACCTGCTGGACAAGCTAGGTCGAACTGCTCCGTATCCACCGCGGCTACGTAGACGGGGGCCTGAGTCACCGGGGCCGGAGTGGGAGCGGACGGACCCGAACGGGATCGGGCCGCGGAGGCTGCCGACCTCCGGGTCGAGGCTCTTCTGGGGGGCATTTCCTCTTTCCAGAAAAGGAATTCTGAAGAGGGAGAAGAGAGATCCGGAGCAGGGGAAGGAAATCGTCGCCGAGCACTCCTTTAAGAACAAGGGAACCTCGAAGGTTCAGGCCCTTCCTCTAGCGCCAATCTGTTGGTGCAGAAATCCATCGCCGCCGGAGGTCGCCGCAATCGAGGCCGCTGGGCGCCGCCGGGGACCTGCAAAACGAAGTCCCGTCCGGAACCGGTGGGGTGGTGGCTCCGGCAGGACCCTCCGACGGTCAAGTTAGTTTCCGACCAACAGTAATGGAGTGCTCGGAATGAGTTCCGGAGCTTAGAGATGTGGAGGAGAGCTTAGAGAGTCGAGAGTTCAGAGAGCTTAGCCTTAGCGTATGTCGGGAGGGGTCCTTTATATAGTGGAGCTTGATGGTGACAACTGCAGCCGCGTGCTGGCGGGCCGCTCGAGGTTCGGCGGAGTCAGTCTCACTGGTGCCGCCGTGTGCGGCGGATTGAGGGTGACAGCCATCGCCGCCTGACAGTGGGTCGCTATCGCCCGCGGCGGACTGACCGATGGTGCGGCGGACTGACTGATGGTGATGGTTGCAGAGCTTGCCGAATGAAGGGTTGAAGGCCTTCGTCGTGTGCCCATTTCGGAGGAGTTCGGGCTCCTGAAGAGGAAGATAGGAGGGAGTTCGGCTCCCATAGGCGTCTGGCAAGAGGTATGCAGCTAAGGCTCGTCCGCAGAAGAGTTCGGCTGCTGAGAAGCCGCGAAGCTCGGCCGTCTTGGGGTTCGGCCGGCTGTTGGACTTGGGCTGAGGCTTGGACACTTGAGAGTTCGGTAGGAGCTCGGTCGGCCGAAGTTTGATGAGGGCGACCGCTGAGGAGTTCGGCCCAGTGACGACTGCTGAGGAGTTCGGGCTCCTGAGTGACGACTGCTGAGGAGTTCGGGCTCCTGAGTGACGACTGCTAAAGCCCGTCCGCTGAGGAGTTCGGCCGCTGAGAGGACTTCATTGAAGCTCGGCCGCTTGGAGTCGGTCCGAAGGAGTTCGGCCGCTGAGAGGTTCGAAGGAGCTCGGCTCCAGTTGAAGGACTTCGGTTGCTAGTTGGTTCGGCCAGGGCTCGCTGAGGAGTTCGGTCGCCTAAGGTCGGTCCGAAGGAGTTCGGCCGTGGGAAGTCCGAAGGAGTTCGGCTGCACGGGCTCGCCTGGGGTCGGTCCGAAGGAGTTCGTCTCCCGAAGAAGTCCAGCCGCTTGGAGTCCAAGGAGCTCGGCCCTCAGGAAGTTCGGCTGGCGGTGGGAGTTCGGCCCGGACCTTGGCGCAGGGGAGTTCGGCCTCCAGGCAGTTCGGCCGTGGTAGGGGCTCGGCCTGGCGCCTGGCGCTATAGCTCTTCAGTGGCCTCTGGTTACATTGGGTTGAGCATCGGGCCGGGCTTCGGCAGGAGCGGGATTTATCCCCAACAATATATAATATCTTAAATAACATATATAATTTTTTATAAATATATATATATATTATAAATAATATATATAACATCCTAAATAATATATATGACTTTTTGATATCTTATATGACTTTTTATAAATATATATATGATGTCCTATGAATATATATAACATCCTAAATATTATATATGACTTTCTATGGATATATATGGTATCTTGAATATTATATATAGCTTCCTATAAATATATATGATATTCTAAAATATATATATTTTTTTATGAATATATATAATATTCTGAATATTATATATAATTTTTTGATACTTTATATGATTTTTTATTAATATATATGATTTTCTATTGATTATTATGACCTTATGTCATTTTATTATGACTCTTTATTACTTTATGTTAATATATATAATATTTTAAAATATATATATGACTTTCTGTATATTTATATAATTTTTTGTTGGTTATTATGACTTTTTGTTAATATTTATATAATATTTTAAATAATATATATGGCTTCCTATTGATTATTATAACTTTATATTATCTTATTAAAACTTTTTATAAATTTTTGTTAATATATATAATATTTTAAATAATATATATATTCTTTTGTTAGTTGTTATAACTTTTTATTGCATTATATGATAGCAGAAAGTCATAATACTATTTTTTTATTATTATGTGGAGGTAGAGGGTATCTTCATCAGTAAAAATCTAATGTAAAAAAAATTTAAATATTATTCTATTATTACTTAAGTGCATGATCCAATGTGATAGAATTGTATACTCCAAATTAATTTTATTATACCATACATAGTACACAAACTACTTCTCGAATCGAATATCTTGCAAATTAGATTGGCCTAGCCCAAGGTGAACCAAAACAAATATTGATGCAGGAGTAAATTTTTAGAAAAATTATCTAGTAGTCCTTGATTCAAAATTATTTTTCAGTCTTCATATGTTTTAGATGGAATAAAATCTTTTTGGATTGTTAAAGAGTTATTTTTTAATCCCTACCATTGATTTAAGCCATCCACTACCCATAAAAATGACAAAACTGCTCTTGGATGGGTAGTGAACATGGCGGCCATAGAGGATACACAGCAGCATCAGAGGAGAGGCGGTTGGGGATGCACGGAGGAAAGGGAAAGCGCGACCGAAGGGCCAGGGGCTAGAGGCGTGATGGGTGGGGGGACGTGGTCGGGGGCGTGCGGAGGGAAGGGGAGTATGGTCGGGTGCCGGTGTCGAAGGCGCAATGGGTGGGGGATGGGTGGCCGTGACGTCGGTGGGGGGGGATGCGATCGAGGGCACGTAGAGTGGAGGGGAGCAAGGCCGGAGGGCCGGTGTCAGAGGCGCGATGGGCAGGGAGCAGAGGCCATAGAGGGAGGTGAGGCGAGGGGCTGGGACATCGGGGAGGGGGGGAGGGGGGCACGAAGCAAAAGGGGGTGGCGTGCAGGGGAAGGAGGAGGATGGGAAAAAAGAAGAAAAATAAAAAATAAAATAAAAATAATAAAAATAAAAATATTAAAAATAATAAATATTAAAAAATATTATAATTTTTTAATAATAATAATCATTGAATCCTCAATTTTGGTAAAATAAATAAATAAATATTAAATAATAAAAAATTAGATTTTTTATAATAATAATAATAATAGCCACCGCATCATCAATTTTGATAAAAATATAAAATAATAAAAATAATAAAATTATAATAAGTATTAAATAATAATAAATATATATATATTTATATAATAAAAATAATTTAAAAAATATTAATAAGTATTAAATAATAATAAGTATAATAATAATAGCCATCGAATCATCAATTTTGATAATAAATAATTTTTATTATTAAAAAATAAATAAATTATTTAATAAATTAAATAAATAATTTAAAAAAATTAAAACTGAATAATTAATTTAAATGATTGCATAATCAGAGAACCATTTTATGTAATTTGAACATATATTCATGTAACTTGAGTACATTTCTATATAGCCTGAATATAAATTTATATAATCAATTATTAAAATTATATAACCAGATTTGGACTTGAGTGATGGTTGTTGGGGATAAATCCCACTCCTGTCGAAGTCTAGATTGATACTTAGCCTAATGCAACCAGTAGCCATGAAAGAGCTTCAGCAGATGGGTCTGTACCGAACCCTTACAATCGGTCGAATTGCTCAGTGACCGAGCTCCTTCTGACTCCTCAGCGGTCGAACTCCTCAACGATCGTCCCTCAATCAAACTCCTTAGCGGTCGTCCCTTCAACCGGTCGAACTCCTCAATGGTCGTCCCTCGACCGAACTTCTCAGTGACCGAGCTCCTTCCGAACTCCCAGCGGCCAAGCCTTAGCCGCACTCCTCCAGCGAGATGCTTACGAGAGCCGAACTCTCCTCCAAGCTTCCTCTTCGATCAGACTTCTTCAGGAGTCGGACTTCTTCCAGACACCCTCTTCGATCGGCCGAGCTCCTACCGAACTTCTCTGCGATCGAGCCTTAGCCGTACACCTTCAGTCAGACGCCTATAGGAGCCGAACTGCTTCCGAGCTTCCTCTTCAGGAGTCCGGACTCTTCCAAAATGGATACACGTTGAAGTCCTCCAATCCTTCATTCGACCCCGAGCGGCTCAGTATCAAGACAGCTGCAGCCATCACCATCAGTCCATCGCAAGCGATAGCAATCCACTATCAAGTGGCGATGGCGGTCACCATCAATTTGCTGCAGACGGTGCCTTCCCCTGGGATTGACTCCACCGTACCTCGAGCGATCCGCCAGCACATGGCTGCAGCTGTCACCATCAAGCTCCGTCTATAAAAAGGATCCTCCAGATATGCTATCTCGAACCTCTGATCTCAGATCTCTAAGCTCTCCTCTTCTTCTCCAAGCTCCGGAACTCATTTCCGAGCATTCCATTTCTATTGGCTAGAGTTGACTTGATCGTCGGAGGGTCCTGCCGGAGCCACCCCCCACCGGCTCTGGATGGGATTTTATTTTGCAGGTCTCCGATGGCGACCTCATCGGCCTCCACTCTAGTGGATTTCGACGACGACCAGATTCTGCGTCAACAGATTGGCGCTAGAGAAAGGGCCCCAACCTCCGAGATTTCCTTATTCTTAAAGGAGTACGCGATGATGATTTCTCTCTTTCCTCTCCGGAGATCTCTCTTCTTCCTCACTAGAGTTTTTTTTCGAAGAGAAAATGCCTCCCAGGAGAGCTTCGACTTAGCGATCGACGGCCTGCACGGCCGATCTCGTTCAGTCCATCTGCCCCGTTGCAGCCCCGGCGGCCCAGGTTCCATCCGAAGCCACCACAGATGTGGAGCAGTTCAACATGCTGGTCGGGTTCGTGGCCTTGCCGAGATGATACAGACCGTGCGACAACCTCTGGCGGAGACATTGCCAGCAAAATCGCCATGAGGATGCGAGGAATCGGCCTTAAGGAAGAGCATTCGGGCATACCAATCGCCCTAAGGAAGGAGAAACGGAGAGCAGGAGTTCTCCCGCAGAAAGTTTCGCAATGAGGCGGGATGAAGTTCGGCTGCGTCCATGACCTCCATGGCGCAAGTGAGGCCAAACTTCCCTCGAAGTGAAGTTCGGCACAGGCAAGGCCAAACTGAGCTCATCATCAAGGAAGCCTCGGCAAAGAAGCATGAAGTTCCCCCACGGAAGGGTTTCACGGAAAAGCGGAACGAAGTTTGGGCAAGCAAAGTCGAGCTCCCCCTCATCATCAAGAGTTTGGATAAAAGAAGCAGAAAGTCTTCCGTCTTTTGCGGAAGAAATAAGTCGGCAGCATGAAAAGAGCTCCCTCTCGCTCGTCGATGAAGTCCTCCCACGGAAGCTTTTACGGAAAAGTGGAATGAAATTCGATGCAAGCGAGGGCGGAACGAAGTTCGGCGCAAGTGAGGCCGAACTGCACCTCGAAGCTCATCATCAGAATGAAGTTTGGTGCAAGCAAGGCCGAACTCCCCCCTCAAACCTCATCATCGGAATGAAGTCTGAACTCCCCCCTCAAACCTCATCATCGGAATGAAGTTCGGTGCAAGTAAGGCCGAACTCTCCCTCAAACCTCATCATCAGAATGAAGTTCGACGTAAGTGAGGCCGAACTCCTTCTCGAGTATGTCACCAAGGAAGCCCCCTACAAAGATTTCATAGGAGATGAGATGAAGTTCGGCCGTGCTCACGACCTCCCCAGGGCAAGCGAGGACTCCCTCTCGAGTATGACTCCAAAGAAGCCCCGACAAAGGGGCATGAAGTTCTTTCGTAGGTTTCACAAAGGGACGGAATGAAGTTCGGCCGCGCTTACGACCTCCATAGCGTAAGCAAGGCCTGAACTTTTCGAGCTCGCCACCAAGAAATTTTCGATAAAAGGGTGCGAAGAAGTCCTCCTCCCGAAAGGTTTCGCGATTGCGCCCCTCTCAACGCTCCTCGAACTCAAATTCTCACGGAAGTTAAGAACCAGCTATCAAGACCAGAAGGATTACGGTCTCCCCCAAACAAGCACGATCGAAGTAAGTACTGCCTCTACCATCGCGACCATGGCCACGACACTGAGGAATGCATCCAGCTCCGTCAGACGAAATTGAGGAGCTCGTCAGAAAGGATGGCGGTGGGTAAATTCCTCCGACGCCAGGCCTGAAGCAGGAGAAGATCGGCTAAGAGGCGCTGCCAGAATAAGAAAACTGACGAAGGTCGGCCGCCTCACGGCATCATCACGTTACCCCAGAGGTCCCAGCGTCGCCAAGAGAAGCATGCTCCAAATTGAGGAGGCAGCATGAGGAGGTCGTCCGCATGGAACGGAGGAACACCACATCGACCCTAAAACCAAGGAATATGTATGACAAGAGATAAGATCTCTCCCGAGCGACCGGAACAACCTCGGTTAGGAACAGGAGGAGAACCTCGTCCTAACACGAGCACCAACCTCGGCTAGAGATAAGATCTCTCCCGAGCGACCGTTGACAACCTCGGCTAGAGATAAGATCTCTCCCGAGCGACCGGAACAACCTCGGTTAGGAACAGGAGGAGAACCTCGTCCTAACACGAGCACCAACCTCGGCTAGAGATAAGATCTCTCCCGAGCGACCGTTGACAACCTCGGCTAGAGATAAGATCTCTCCCGAGCGACCGGAACAACCTCGGTTAGGAACAGGAGGAGAACCTCGTCCTAACACGAGCACCAACCTCGGCTAGAGATAAGATCTCTCCCGAGCGACCGTTGACAACCTCGGCTAGAGATAAGATCTCTCCCGAGCGACCGGAACAACCTCGGTTAGGAACAGGAGGAGAACCTCGTCCTAACACGAGCACCAACCTCGGCTAGAGATAAGATCTGCTCTCGGCAACCGGGAGAGCTCACGAGGTCCGAATGTGCCCCACAGCCATTAGAATAGAAGGAGAATCTCGTCCTAACGCGAGCAAAGTCGAAGGCCTCGTTCACAAAGGACGAGATGGGGGGAGAGATGGACGACGGTCCGTATATGCCCCCTAGCCCATTAAGAATAGGAGGAGAAGCCTCGTCCTAACGTGAGTAAAGTCGAAGGCCTCATTCATCTTAGATGAGATGGGGGGAGACGGACGACGGTCCGAATGTGCCCCCATAGCCCGGTTAGGAACAGGAGGAGAACCTCGTCCTAATGCGAGTGCCCGCATCAACCTCGGCCAAAGAGATAAGATCTCTCCCGAACGATAACCTCGGCTAGAGATAAGATCTCTCCCGAGCGACAACAAGCAACCTCGGCTAGAGATAAGATCTCTCCTAGCGACCGCGAACAACCTCGGCTAGAGATAAGATCTCTTCCGAGAAGCAACTTCGGTCAGAGACAAGATCTCTCCCGAGCGATCGAGTCAACCTCGGCTAGAGATAAGATCTCTCCCGAGTGAAGGCTTCGTTCACCTTAAATGAGATGGAGGGAGAGGCGCGGACGACGGTCCATATGTGCCCCACAGCCCGTTAGGAATAGGAGGAGAACCTCGTCCTAATGCGAGCAAAGTCGAAGGCCTTGTTCACCTTAGACGAAATGGGAGAGACAGACGATGGTCCTAATGTGCCCCCACAGCCCATTAGGAATAGGAGGAGAACCTCGTCCTAACGCGAGCAAAGTTGAAGGCCTCATTCACAAAGAACAAGACGGGGGGAGAGGTGTGGATGACGGTCCGTATGTGCCCCCATAGTCCGTTAGAAATAGGAGGAGAACCTCGTTCCTAACGCAAGCAAAGTCGAAGGCCTCGTTCACCTTAGACGAGATTGGGGGAGACGGACGATGGTCCTAATGTGCCCCCATAGCCCATTAGAAATAGGAGAAGAACTTCGTCCTAACGCGAGCGCCCGCATCAACCTCGGCCAAAGAAAATAAGATCTCTCCCGAGCGACCGGGCCAACCTCGGTTGGAGAGCCTTAACTTCAATCTCGATCAAATAAGATCTCCTCCGAGGAAACCTCGACTGCAGGAGATAAGATCTCCCTTGAGGGTCAGGGCCAACTTCGATAGTAGGAGATAAGATCTCCCCTGAGGAAACCTCGATTGCAGGAGATAAGATCTCTCCCGAGCGCCCGCATCGACCCCGGCCATAGGAGACCGAGCTAACCTTAGCCAAAGATAAGATCTCTCCCGATCGACCGATCCAACCTCGGTCAGAGATCGGATCTCTTTCGAGTGCCAGTATTGACCTCGGCTATAGGAGAGATCTCCTCTAAAGCAACCTCGACTGTAGAAGACAATGTCGCCTCCGATGAGCTCAATCTCCGACCTCGATCGCAGGAGACGAGGCCTACCTCAACCTCGACTGGAGATGGGATCTTCCCCAGGCTTCAACTTCAACTTCAACATCAACTTTAGCTAGAGATGGGATCTCCCCTAAGCTTCGACCTGAACCAGCACGAAGCTCAGAAGACTTCGGCAGTTGCCCTTTCTGCACTCCCTTTCTTTGAGTTTCGAACTCGAAAGTGGGGAGGCTAGTGTTGGAGATAAATCCTGCTCCTGTCGAAGTCTAGATCGATGCTCAGCCTAATGCAACCAGTAGCCATGGAAGAGCTTCAGCAGATGGGTCTTAGTCGAATCCTTACAGTCGATCGAACTGCTCAGCCGATCGAGCTCCTTCGAACTTCTCAGTGGTCGTCCCTCGGCCGAACTCCTCAAGCGGTGTCCCTTCAGCCGATCGAACTCCTCAGCGGTTGTCCCTCGATCGAACTTCTTAACGACCGAGCTCCTTTCGAACTTCCAGCGGTCGAGCCTTAGCCGCACTCCTCCAGCCAGATGCTTACGAGAGCCGAACTTCCCTCCAAGCTTTCTCTTCGGTCGGACTTCTCCCAGACACCCCTTTCGATTGATCGAGCTCATACCAAACTTTCCTGCAACCGAGCCTTAGCCGCACACCTCTAGCCAGACGCCTACAGGAGCCAAACTCCTTCCGAGTTTCTTCTTCAGGAGTCTGGACTCCTCCAAAATGGGTACACGTTGAAGCCCTTCAATCCTTCATTCGGTCCCGAGCGGCTTAGTATCAAGACAGCTGCAGCCATCACCATCAGTTCATCGCAAGCGACAGCGATCCGCTATCAGGCGACGATGGCGATCACCATCAATCCGCTGCAGACGGTGCCTTCCCCTAGGACTGACTCCGCCGTACCTTGAGCGGTCCGCCAGCACGCAGTTGCAGCTGTCACCATCAAGTTTTGCCTATAAAAAGAACCCTCCAGATATGCTATCTCGAACCTCTGATCTCTAAGCTCTCCTCTTCTTCTCCAAGCTCCGAAACTCATTTTCGAGCACTTCATTCCTATTGGCCAGAGCTGACTTGATCGTCGAAAGGTCCTGCTGGAGCCACCCCCCACCAACTTCGAACGAAACTTTATTTTGTAGGTCTCTGACGACGACCTCATCGGCCTTCACTCCAACGAATTCTGACGACGATCAGATTCTACGTCAACAATGGTGATTACGTAATTTTGATAATTGATTATACAAGTTTATATCTAGGTTATACATATCTATACTTAAGTTATATGAATTTATGTTCAGATTACATAAGATGGTTTTCTAGTTATGCAATCATTTGAATTGATTGTCCAATTTTAATTTTTTTAACTATTTATTTAATTTATTAAATAATTTATTTATTTATAAAAATTATTTATTATCAAAATTAATAATTTGATGGCTATATTATTATTTAATACTTATTAATAATTTTTTATTATTTTTATTACATATATATTATTATTATTTAATATTTATTATAATTTTATTACTTTTATTTTTATTTTTTTATATTTTTATCAAATTTGATGATGTGGTGGCTATTATTATTATTATAAAAAATCTATTTTTTTATTATTTAATACTTATTATTATTTTTATTACTTTTATTTTTATCAAAATTAAGGATTTAATGACTATTATTATTATTAAATTATATTATTTTTTAATATTTATTTTTTTATTATATTTATATTTATATTTTATATTATTTTTTTCTCATTTTTTTACTTTTTTTTCTTCTTTTTTTTCTTCCTTCTCCTTCCCCTGCACGCCACCCCCTTCTGCTCCATGCTCCCCTTCCCCCGCCGATGCCGTGGCCCCAGCCTCACCTCCCCACACCCTCCGCCTGTCACACCTCCGGCACTAGCCCCCGGCCCCCCGACCTCGCTCCCCTCTCCTCCGCACGCTCCCAACCGCATCCCACTGCCCCGTCGTGCCGTAGCCCCCGTCTGTCGCACCTCCGGCCCCCCGGCCATGCTCCCCTCCCCTCCGCGCGCCCTCGACCGCGTCCCCCCCTGCCCCATCAGTGCTGCGGCCCCCCACCTCACCCCCTTCCGCCCGTCGCACCTTCAGCCCCAGACCGCACTCCCCTCTCCTCCACGCGCCCCTGACCGCCTCCCCCTGCACCGCTACGCGTCCCCCACGGCCGCCATCCACTGCCCATGCAAGGGCAGGTCTGTCATTTTAGGGGTAGTGGATAGCTTAAATCAATGGTAGGAACTAAAAAAATAACTCTTTAACAATTTAAAAAAAATTATTTTATCTAAAAATATAAAAAAAATAAAAAATAATTTTAAATCAATCTAAAAATTATTAAATAATTTTTAAATTTTTTTTAACCATATGCAGTGCAATAACAATGCACTACGGCAGATAAAATATTTATCTAAAAAATTATATTTTTTTAGATAAATATTTTTTAGATAATATTTAAATAAAAAAATAATTTATCTATATTTTTTTATGCATAGATAAGTTACTTTGAAATTTATTATCCATATTTTTTTATATTACTACTTTTCTGAATAAGTTATTAAAATTTATTTATATTTTTTATAATATTCTTATACTTTTTAGATTTCAAGAAAGTAGATGACTGAGTTATTGAGCATTAAATATTGAAAATATTAAAAATAATGATGAAATATTTAAGATATAAAATTAAATACCTACTTTATTGGCTCATGAAAAAATAATTTAGCCATCTTCATGGATAAAACTTTCTCCAATTTCATAAGTAAATATTATCAATAAAAAAAATAATTTTTTTATCTTAAAAAATATGAAAATATGAATAAATTGGTCAATGAAAAAATAGATCAATTTTTTCATGATATTTATCCAAAAAAGAATGGGCTCTTAATATGCAATAAATATCGTAGTTCTATTTTTTGGTTTGAAATTTTGAATAACAAAAATACCTATTTATTCTAAAAAAAATATAATATTTTGTGCTTATAAATATTTAATAATAAAAATATTTTTTCTCTTACAACATCCTATTTTTAGGAAGGATATTTTTATTATTAAAAATTTATGAGCAAAAAATATTATAATTTTTTAAAATAAAAAAATATTTTTATTATTTAAATTTTAAATTAAAATATAAAATTGTAAATATTTAATATTTATAAAAAAAAGTTATATAATCTAATAAAATAGTGTGGTATACTCCACATCAATATTATTATATCGCTTACGGTGCATAAAGGCTTTCTCCCGATGCAAAGATAAGACACCCTCCCAGAGTCCCACTCCTGTATCCCCGTCTTATGTTGGCATTTTCACGAGCAACAAGGAATGGTTAGTCTTGCAAATTGTGTTGGGCCAGCCCCACACAAATCAAAAGAAATACATATATAAATAATTGAGGTGACAATTTAATCAGCCCAACCCATTGTAAATCCAAAGCAGGTGCAAATAATGGTAGAGCATGCATTGAATATATATATATATATATATATATATATATTTACAAATTGCTTTCATCAATAAAAAAACTAATTTGCATAAAATAAAATAAAAAAATTATAGTTTTAGTCGATCCGATCAGTTCAATCCACCGTATTTTGTTCTACCCCTCTCATCCCGAGATTCTACCCGGTCCACCCCATCCCAAGATAAATACACCCGTCCGTATAATGCCTACACGACCTATTGCCATCCCCCACGGTGTCTTTCTCTGGCAAATGAATCATAACCACGTATTTGATGACATTTTGAAGAGAACTATTACTCAATTACTATAGCATATTGGGGCAAACCAAAAGAAATAGTGATACGGATAGATCTATCTCTCTCTACAATGATTTTATGTTTTGATATCTACTTGAGTTTAGTCCAAGCTTTTGCCGGCAATGATGAGTTCTTAGCCCAATGTCCAACTTGGCTTGACAAAATAGCATTATTGTGGCCAATCCACATGCACCTATAAATGGATGCTGGAAAACTTATAAAGACAGGTCTGTACTGATCGAAGTTAACTCTGATGAAAATTCTCCGATGCTTAGGTTAGTAGGATGGATCGGTCAAACAGGAAAAAAAAATAGAATTTGCTCTTAGAATAACTTGAAATGTCCTTCTAAACTGACTAGATTAACTTTCTTTTATAGGTGTTGGAGTGATAACCGTTGATTATGTAAGTTCTTCTTTTTTCGATATAGTATGATTGTGGATTGATAGTTAAAACTACCCACTAATCGTCATCGCCTGCTCTTCACAGGAGCGATTTTGTAGGGCCAATCGAGAGCCGGATAGGTTGTTTGGAGAACTTTCATTGGTCAATCGACTGATTTGGGACCGACAAATCATCGATCGATCGATCAAAAGTTTGAGAGTAGGATGGTAGATTGACATCCCCCAACAGTTGCCCCCCACTCTCAAATTCAGTCTAATTAATTTTGTACTTTGCACCGAACATAGGAAGTCGACACGTGGCGTTGTTTTGAGGTTTGTTCTGCCGCCAGCCACTAATAATTTGTACAACCTTCGATAAAGTCGCCGTCTGATGCTTCAAGATTCGTAATAGTCGCAGTCATGGATGTACAATCGCAGAGCTCGAGGGATTTGATGTTCGGCCGATCTCCGACCGACACATGTCATCATCTGGTGCAGTCTTCATGGATCACAATCGTCGGTGGGTCCTATAAATACTGGATCCATCCCTGAAGGTTTTCTTCTGTCGTTTTCAACAGTAGTAGCTTTTGGGAAGTTTGCTTATTATCTCGTCTTTCAACTTTCAGGTTCAAAGTTCGAACCTTCTTCGTGACACCCTCTGACTTTTGGTAGCCATAGTAGTTCGTCACGAGGTCCGACAGCCGAAGCTTTCGTGTTAACAACATCGATTGTGGAGCGACTCTAGGATCAGTATCGGATCCCGAAGGACTTTCGATTGTTTGCTCCTGGCCTTGACGGTCGGGTGATTTCACCTCCGTCAGGTTATATTATTTTTTATTTAGAGAACCTTAGATCAGACTTTAGATTTTCTATTCTGGAGTTTCTTTGGAACATCTTCGATTACTATCGGGTGTGTTCAACCCAATTAGCACCGAATTCCATTCAGTTTTGATAACTTTTGCCTTGTTGTATCGGTTAATTCCGACAATCCCTCGCCTTTCTTTGTTCAGACCTTTCTTTGCCCTCCGACCCCATTCGAAGGCCGATGGATGGTGGTACTTTGCCCCAAGAAGAAGACTTTCTTTTATCATGAATCTTTCGTCGTCTATCCATGATTGGAAGATCCAATTCTTTTTTGTTTCTCTCCCTACTCCTTAGGATTTTCCATCGGTGTGAGGAGAGTCGAATATCCTTCCAAACGAAAATAGTCGAATAGATCCGACTGATCAGGAGGATTTTCTTAAACTAAAAGATATGGAGGTTCCCCCATAAAAATAGTTGATTACCGAAGTAGCCCTGTATGATGCCGAACTTGGTCTGGCACCATCCGTAGGTACATATTGTGTCTGTAGTTTTGGATTTTCTTTCCTTCAGTCAATTTTCGATATTAACCTAATCTTGTTGTTCGATTGTGTAGGGATGCATCTTCTTCTCAAAATTTCTATGGATAATTTGCCACTCGAAAGAGGGTGGCACCTGGCACCGATTCTTCACGTGCATCAAAGAAGAGTCGGCTGCTGGTCCATTGGTTGCCATCGATTTTGCCAATGCTCCATTGGTAGCACCTCTCATCATCGCCTTGCATGCTCCAACGGCTGCTACATCTTCTGAAGCCCCTTTAGTCATCACATGATTGGAGGAAGATGTCATCATCATCGACGTTCTGGCTGTTGCTCCTATGTCGGGAGCTCAGTCGGCTGTTGCTGCGCCTGCTCCGCAACCAACTTCGATTCGTCAGAGGCGTTCGCCATCTCCATCCATACCTAAGTGGATGTCAGCACCTCTAGAATAATTGTCCGCCAGAAAAAAGGAAAGGCACCAATTTTTTTTGCACTGACCGGGAGTGATGCTTCCAGCCATGGATATACGGACTCCGAACGAATTAACGTTTGAATCCCAAAAGAGGGGTTGGCTCTTTTTGACCCTCAGTTAGCAAGGAGCTTGGTCCATGCCATTCTTCTCCCGATCGATCGGAAGTCAAGGAGGAGTCAGACTTTGGCCAAATTATTTGGCTCATTCTATCCGATCTTTATTGGGATAAGTCGGCTATTCATTTTGCCTTTCTTTCTCTTCTTCTTTCTTTTTTTTTTAACTTATTTTATCTTCTTTTGAACAGTGGGCTCACGATATGGCCAAACTTGAATCGGCCTATCGTAGGACGGCTGATCTTCGACGTGCGTATTTCAACTCAGTGTTGGCCACAAATATCGAATGAGATTCAACGATTTGATAGTTGGAGTAGAAAAAGGATGCAGCTGCCTGGAAGAAGAATCTGTTCGATAAAGTCTCCCACCTGAGGGTTGAGCTTGGGTCAGTAAGATCCGACCTTGAGTCAGCTTAGGCAGAGGTAAAGGCCTGAAGAAGGACCACAATAATTGGGCCAAGGAGTTGGAGGACTGCCATCAAAAATTGCGATCTGTCAATGGGAAAGCATCTTCGGCCAAGGCAAAAGTCTAGGCTCTACGGCAGGATCTTGGTCGGACGAAAGAGCTGGGTGTTGAGAAATTCAAGTCCTCGTCTGACTTGAAGACTCTGATCCTCCAAGGAAGCGAGGCTTCCTACTGGATCGGATTTGGCGATGGTTGGGATGCTATCCAATAGCTCTTTTCTGACCTTGACCTCAATAGCATCGTCGTCCCTAGTGCTGAAAAAGAGGAAGAGGGAGGTGATGGTGAACTACCCCCGGGCCCAATGAATGTATCCTACCACTGCTTTTGTTTCAACTGATCAGTCGGCACTTCTTGCAGCTTCCGTGACTCCGATCGAAGGTGCGTCGATTCCTTTCACACCAATGGGTGCAGTTATTCAGTCGGCTGCCAAAGTTCCATCGGAGGGGCAAAAAGCTACTCCGATTGAAGTCATTGTGCCGATGGATGTTGAAGTCGAAGTTATTCCTGATCAACCTTCGGTGCTGCTGGCCGATGAATGATTTTGTACTTTTATTTCTTTTTAGGACCGAAATCGAAACTTTTGTAAGGACTAAAGTCCATTTTTGTAACTTTCTATTTACATTAATGAAAAAAAACTTTGACTTATATTTATTTTCTATTTTTAAGAACTTTTGTTGATCGGGTGTTAACAGATCTTTAGTCAGTTTTGTATATAACCAACTGTCGGTTAATTTTTTCACCGACTTATGGTCAGTTTTCTAACTAGCCAGTACTTAGTCATTTGTTGATGCATTTATAGGTCGGGGGTAAGCCAAACTTGCATTGATTTCTAACCGACCTTTAGTCGATTTTTTATCAAGCAATATTCGATGATAACGATTGGGTGTAAGCCAACCGTCCTTCGATTCGATCATAGTCAAATCGATATAGGTTGCGTTCTTTACTAGTCAGGGCAAACCAACTAGTTTACAATCAGTAAATTGACGCTTTTCTTCTCATTATTTTGTAAAGAAGTTATGCGTCTGCATTACTTGCTAGTTAGTCGGTCGGTCGTTCTGCCGTGGTAAGCTGACTTATTCTCGATTAATCGTGTTGATCATCCGAGAAGTGCCGATCGAAACCATCATCGAATGAAATGTTGATTGACGATCGCCATCTATCGTTCGACAGTTGAGTCCTATCAATTGTAAAGTGCCAATAGTCAGTTGACTGTAATGTGCCGATAGTCGATCAGCTTGCCGATCCTTGTTCATCGAAAGGACACTTCAGTTTTCTTTGAAGTAAACTTTGTAAAAATTTATTATTTGCATTCGTCAAAAGTATATGGAGCTAATTTCATTGGTAATACATTTTAAGGTTGTCAGCATTTCATGTTCATGAAATTTTTACTCCATCGAGTGTTTTGAGTCGATACACTCCAGGTCGAAGGGTCTCCACTACTTGATAGGGTCCTTCCTAATTTGGAAAGAGCTTTCCTTGGTCCAATGGTTTGGATACTTTAGCCTTCTGTAGGACTAAGTCTCCTAGGCAAATTTTCTTCGATTTGACCCTTCTGTTGTAGTACCTGACGACTCACTGTCGATAAGTCACCATTCTGAGTTTAGCTTGTTGCTAAACTTTAGATAGTAGATCCAAATCTGCCCTTCGATGATCTAAATTACTTGTCTCGTCATATCTTTTAACCCACATTGAGGGTAATCTGACTTCGATAGGTATTACCATCTCTATTTCATAAGCAAGGTTAAAAGAGGATTCGCCCATCGGAACTCGGAGGGTTGTTCAGTAAGCCCATAGTATCGAAGGTAGTTCTTCTATCCAGAGATCTTTGACCTCGTTGAGCTAGGTTTTCAAGCCATGAAGGATCGTTCGATTCGTGACCTCTACTTCTCCATTTGATTGTGGATGACTGATAGATCTCAACTTGTGCGTGATATGATATATCACACAAAAATCTTTGAAGTGCTGGTTGTTGAACTATCGGCCATTATCGATTATGATAGTATGTGGAAGCCCGAATCTGGAGATGATGAATTTTTGAATGAAATCCTCCATCTTAGTTTCCATAATCTGTACCAAAGATTCAGCCTTCACCTATTTTGTAAAGTAGTTGATGGCAAAGACCAAATTTTTTTTTTGTTCGAGTGCTGGAGGGAAGGGACCAAGTATGTTAATTCTCCACTGCGCAAATGACCATGGAGCTGTGAGTGATGTTAGTTGCATCATCGATTGACGTTGGATGTTGGCATGTCTTTGGCATGGATAATATCTTCGGACGAACTCGGTTGCTTCTTACTGCATCGTCGGCCAGTTATACCCTTGTCAAAGGATCTTATAAGCGAGGGACTTACCCCCCAAGTGGTTCCTACAGATCCTTTCGTGGACTTTCTGAAGTGCATAATTGGCATCGATGGATCCCAGGCACTTTAATAGCGAAAGAGAGAAGGATCATTTGTAAAGTCGTCCATCCATCATTACATATTGTGAGGCCATCCATCTTAAACAGTTTGCTTCTGATGGATCATCGGATAGGATTTCTTCGGTCAGGTACTTGATGATTGGATTCATCTAGCTTGGCTCATCATTGACTTGTAATATTTCTTTCGCTCTTTCGATACTCGGCGTATCAAGATATTCGATATATATTCGGCCAAGTTCGTTGGGGATAGTGATGGTGAGTTGGGAGAGTACGTCGGCCTAAGCATTCTCTGCTCTAGGAATATACGAGATGTCGAAATATTTGAAGATGGAAGTTTGATCCTTTACTTTCTCCAAATACTTTTACATCTTTGGATCGTAAGCTTCGTAGTCACCTTTGACTTATCCTACGATGAGTTCTGAGTCAGTGAACGTCTTCAACTCTTCGACACCGAGCTTCTTGATAATATTCAAGCTAGCAAGGAGGACTTCATATTCGACTTGATTATTCGAAGCTCAGAAGTTGAAGCAGAGGACGTACTTGGTGATTATTTTGTCGGTATTCGCTAGGATAAGTCTGGCTTCACTTCTGAGGGTGTTCAATGCCCCATCGACATGTAACACCTAAGTCGACTTATGTTCAATTTTAGGAGTCATTTCTGTCGATTCAAAAGTTATTTCTTGATCGGACTTGTTGTTCGAGATGGTACACTCGATAATGAAATTAGCCAAAACTTGGGCCTTCATTGATGGGTGGGTGCGATAGTGGATGTCGAATTTACTGAGCTTTATTGCCCATTTTGCCATTCTACCTGAAGTGTCCGGACAATGTAGAATTGACTTCAGAGGTTGGTCAGTTAAAACATGCATTGTGTGGGCTTGAAAGTAGGACCGAAGTCGTTGTGTCAAAATGATCAAGGCATAGATTATTTTCTCGACTTTCGAGTATCGAGTTTCAATATTATGGAGTACCTTGCTTGCATAGTAGATGGGATGCTGTACCCAATTTTTATCTTCTCTGACCAAAATCAAACTAATAGCTTCGTCGGATGTGGCCAGGTATAAATATAGAAGTTCTCCTTCCATCGACTTTACGAGCAATGGAGGAGTCATCAGGTATTTCTTCAGCTCTTCAAAGAATTATTTGCATTCGTCAGTCCAGGAAAAATCTTTAGTCTATCGTAGTCTTGAAGAAAGAAAGACATCTTTCGGCAGACTTAGAGATGAATCGATTGAGTATAGCGATTCTTTCATTGAGCTATTGTACCTCTTTCTTCGAAGTTGGATGTTTCATATTGACGATCATTTTTATTTTTTTGAAATTTACCTCGATTCCTTGATGTAAGATAAAAAAATCAAGAAACTTTTTGATCATCATTTTGAAGGCATATTTGGTTGGATTTAGTTTCATTCGGTATCGTCGGAGTGTATCGAAAGCCTCCTCTAAGTCTCGAACATGGTTTTGACTTTGAGTGCTTTTTATTAGCATATCATCACCATATATTTTCATATTCCACCAAATTTGCAGCTTGAAGATCTTGTTCACCGACCATTAGTAGGTCGCTCCTGCATTTTTGAGTCCGAATGGCATGATCTTATAGTCGTAAATTTCTTTGTCGTTGATAAAGGCAGTATGTTCTTCATCTTCGGATGCCATTTGGATCTGATTATAACCCGTGAAGGCATCCATAAAGCTTAGAAGTTGATGTCCCGATGTTGCATCGACCAGTTGATCGATCTTCAGAACAGAAAAACTATCTTTTGGATGTGCTTCATTTAGGTTGGTATAATCAATGCAGATGCACCATTTTTCGTTGGCCTTTTTTACCATGACAATGTTCGCAAGCCAATCTAGATAATGGGCTTCTCTAATGAAGTCTATCGTGAGGAGTTTATCCACCTCTTTGTCGATGATCTTTTATCGCTCGGAAGCAAATGATCGCCTTTTCTGCCTCACTGGCTTGACGTTTGAATTGACATTCAGTCAGTGGATGATTATTTTTAGAGATATACCCGGCATGTTGATTGCCGACCAAGCGAATACATCAACAATGACCCTCAGCAATTGAATTGGCTGCTCATGCTCCATCACCTGAAGTTGTGATCCGATTTGAATAACCTTGGTTGGGTTGTTTTCTTTTAATAGGATTGAGACCAGTTGTTCAGTCGGTTTGCCCCGTTCTTCCTCTTCCCATTGGTCAAGTCTTTCCAACGGTAGGGGGTCTTCTGATTTGTTTGAGTTTGTTGTGATTGCGAGACAATGTCGGGCAATTTGCTGGTCACCTCGCATCTCTTTGATTCCAACTTTAGTCGAGAATTGAACTAACAAGTGATATGTCGATACTATCCCCTTGAGGGAATTGAGTCCTGATCTTTTGAGTATGGCATTATATGCCGATGGGACTTTAACGACCATAAAGGTCAAGATGATAGTACTTTGTTAAGACTCCACTCTTGCAGTCAATGAAAGGTCAATCTCTCCTTCTATGTCAAGAACGTCTCCTGTGAATCCGACCAAGGGAATGGACATTCTTCGGAATCGTTCTATCGGTAGTTTTATTGGAGAAAAAATCGAGTAAAACAAAATGTTAGCTGAACTTCTATTATCAACGAGGATCCTTTTTACATCATAGTTTATATTGTTGCTGAGATGACGATAGCATTATCATGGGGGGTTTGAATTCTCCTTGTATCATCATCCAAAAAAAAATAAATTCATCAGAATGTTGCTTTTTGATCGATTTTTCTTTGAATGCTACCCCCTCAGCTCTTGATCGTCTGAAAATCATGTTGATCACCCTAGTCGTTGGTCGATTTTGATGAATCTTCTCCGATGATGGTGGTCGATCGACTTGTGGCTCGGTCGGATGATTAAACCGAAACTTGGCAAGAAATCTCCATTGGATGAGTGCCTTGATTTCATCCTTCAACTGGAAGCACTATTCGGTGTCGTGGCCGTAGTCACGGTGGAATCGATAGTACTTTCTTTATCTTTGCTTGAATGTTTCATCGACGGGGGTCGGTGAAGATACTCTTCTCCTTCAATCTTCTTCAAGATCTATGCTCACGGAGTGGAAAGGGGAGTATAGTTATTGTACCAACTCATAATTATTGTACCAACTCTTCAGATGGGTCGACATTGGGCTCAGTCGGGAGAACGTTGCTTTCTTATTCGGAATGGATCGATTTGGACTAGTCGAAGCATTATTCTTCCATTATTTCTTTTTCTTCTGATCCTTCTTGTTTTGTTGGCGTCAGTCAAAAGTGCCTTTTTCTGCACGAATGTATTTATCCGCATGCTCCAGAAGTTTGGCATAAGTCTAGAGGGGGTTCTTATCCAATGAGTAAGTGAACCGAAAATCTCGTAGACCCTGTCTCATGACTAAAATGGCCACTTCTTCATTGAGGCTTCGGATCTCAAGCATGACAGCATGAAAACACGTTACAAAGGCCCCGAAGAGTCTCTCCCTTATTTTGTTTGATCGAGAAGAGATTGTCTAAAGTTCGTGGCTTCCTTCGACTGGTGTTGAAGTAAGCCACAAAGGAGTCTTCGAACTATTCGAAGGAGTCGATGTTTTTTAGTTGAAGCCCGGAGTACCAGGCTCGAGCAACTTTTCGAAGGATGATCGAAAAGCTGATGCACATGAGGGCGTCGTTTGCCCCCTGGATCATCATAAGATTTTTGTAACTCTGAAGATGATCGATTGAATCAGTGGAGCTATCATACGACTCTACTTGAGGCATCTTAAATTGTAACGAGATCGACACGTTCATGATACGTGAGGAGAAGGGAAGAGCCATACGAACACGGAGACCGTCGGAGAATCTTTTCTTTGCATCCTCCTAGATTTGGGCTAGTCGACGGTTGATTTTTTTGAACTTTCGATCATAGTCGCTCAGCCGTCGCTGGCGAGACGTCCTCAGTGTTGATCCTCTCAAAGAACTAGAGAAGGAGGAAGTCGTAAGGTCGTGCAGTCATTTTCCCTTATGTTGGCTTCGATGAGAGGATGGGGAGATGGACCACCACGACCGACGAGCAATTCCTTGCGAGTGGCGAGGAGCCAGAGACTTCATTCGATGCGAGCATCGTGATGGTCGCTCCGACAAAGGGGAGACTAAGCACCTTGGTGCACGACGGTTGTGCCTAGACGGTGCCACCCACATCACCGGGTCTTCCACCATCATGGGCGGTTGCTGCTGGAGGTTGCGCATGGTCTTCGTTAAAATTTGGATCTGCTGCATTAACGTAGCCAGTTGTTGGGCTTGCGCATTCGATGTAATCGCCGAATGCAAGGAGTTGGGTTCCATCATTGCTGGCGGTAGAGGGAGAAGTGGCTCTCATCGGGATGACTGGCCGACGGAGTCGGTTGAGTTGCGAGCATGAGTTTTCATCATTTGGAAGACTAATTATTGATTCACCGTTCGTTTCTCCATATCTGGTGCGCCAATTTGTTTCGGCCAATCCACCTACGCTTGCGAATGAATGCCGAAAAATCTGCAAAGATAGGTCCACATTGACCAAAGTTAATTCTGGTGAAGACTCTCCGATGCTTAAGTTAGTAGAATGGACTGATCGAACAAAAAAAAAAGCAGAATTTGCTTTTAGAGTAACTTGGAATGTTCTCCTAAACTGACTAGATTATCTTTCTTTTATAGGAATCGGAGTGATAACCATTGATTATGTGTGTCCATCTTTTTTCGGTGTAGCGTAACCGTGGATTAGTAGTTAAAATCATCTACTAATCGTCATTGTCCGTTCTTCCCAGGGATGGTTTTATGGAGCCGATCGGAAGCTGGATAGGTTATTTGGAGAACTTTCGTTGGTCAATCAGTTGGTTTGGGACCGATTGATTATCGATCGGTCGATGGATCGATCGGTCGGTCGGTTAAAAGTTGGAGAGTCAGGCGATAGATTGACATCCCCCAACAAGCATACTAATAGATACTAGATGGTAGGTTTTGGTGCTAGGTGGCTCTGCTAATGTGTCTCAAACTTGAATTGCAATGCTGATAGCCTAGCATACACGTGGCCAACATATCCCAGCATGTGGAGTTCTGAAGGCCTAGGCTGATCCTCGAACCAGAATTATCCAACTTCAGCATGACTGGTTTGGCCGTGACAAAATTTTTTCGAGATCCATGATCTGACCAACTAAAACATCACCGTCGTGCTCTTATATATATTTATGTATGCAAGTTTTAGTGCCGCTAGAAGCCTCATTTCAATGCTAAGAAAACTATTTGTTATCATTAAAAAAAAAATCTAATACAATATATAGAACTTTAGCTATGTGACATATTAAGAAGAAGTTTTTTTTTTTTTTTTAAGAAAAAAAGATACTAAAGGTCGCATTACAAACCATGATCAAGTGATGCTCTCTAAGTGCCCGAAATACTCTTTTGAGAAAGCTGCTGAGAAACGTTGGTCGAGATAGACTTTAAACTAGTTACAAGGTGGAGCAAGAAGGTTAGGAGTACCGTGTGTCATAGTTCTACGTTGATTAATAAAAAGGATATCACATAAATATATTAGCCAGACAGTCCTTCCAACAGTTTCGGTTTTTGAGTTGTGCGTCCCGAACAAATGGTATCAGGGCCATTACCCGGATGTATGTTGTGTTTTTAAGAATAAATTAAAACACGCCCCCGATAAGAGAAACTAACAGCCAATTTGGTTGGCAAACAGAGGTCAAAATGCCTCGCCCCTTTGTTTCGGGGGGTGGGGTAGGGTTCATCCCAGCAGATCAAAGAGAACTGCTGAATGAATTATGAAGCTAACCACCGTACTCCAACTTGCACACATATGACGATGCATTGACGTAACTCCAAAAAGTCGTCGATCATGGCCCCTGCAGCAGGACCGTTTCAATTCGCACGTGTGGAGGAACCCACCTCGCTGCGAGGGACCATGGCCGTGTCGAATGGAGAACATAATTGGTGCTACCCCGTTTGAAGGCCCTGGCCTACTTTTCCTCACAACCATATCCTCCTGGATGTCTGGTTGGTTGCAAAGAAGTTTCTTCTCGACAACCGGGTTAAAATTTCGAAGCATTGGCGTGACAAACGGGAGAAATGACGTTGGAATTCTCACCTTTTTCTCTAAAAAAAAAAAAAAAAAAAAAAATCATTGTTACTGGGTGGAGCCGGACGACAACATAGCCAGCCTACTTTTCCACGGTTTCTTAATATTGCTTCTCAAAGCACACAGCAGACTTATCTCTTCTGCAATTCCTCCTGGTCTAAGGTTGACCGCAAACGAAGAAGTAGTCCAAAGCCTCGTCTCATCTCCATATCCCCTTCAGCTGCTCTGACGTCGTCGCAGACGCCATGGCGAAGCAGCGGGACCCACTGACAAAACCTGCCATCATCGCTACCACCCGGTCCTCCATCTCGCGCAATCTTTCTCACGCATCCACGGCTTTGGGAATGGAACGGGCAGCAGCCATGCTCTCCAAGTTCGCGACTTTCCAGAGCAGGAGAACCTCCAAGCAGGTATCCATCTATTCCTTCCTCTCCAATTTAAGCGACGAAAAGCTGATCTCTTTTCCGGGTTGTTTGAGCTAATCCCGAGATTTCGGTGCCCGTAATTGGTTAAAATTGTCTCTCAATACGGTTACCGTTGAGTTTTTTTGGGACTCTGGGCAAGCAAGGCACTTTCGGTCTATTAGTATTGTGTCACTAGATTATGTCTTGTGCTTTCCCAGGAGATGATCCATATAGAGATATTATATAATCTTTTTCTCTATTTACATGTAGTTTAATGGATATATATGATCCATTATGTATGATATTCACATGTAATTGTTAGTCTTTGGCATGTATATGTGTACATACAAAGTTACACAAAATTGATATATAGTTCATGAGATACAGTTATTTAGATGTTTAAAGCGTTTCAATCTTCAAATTTGTTCGTTCTTAAATCAGAAAAGTGACCATGTATGAGTTTTAATTGCATCATGACAAAACTTCTTTGATGATAATGAAAGATTTCATCCACTTGTTGCAGAAGGGAAAGCAATACGACAGATTTAGTTCACAAGCTCATTCTAAAGAAGCGGTTTTGACTTCAACGTCAACTATACCTTATGATTTATCGGAACCAATACTAGCTGATAAAAAAGATTCTGAAGCATCCTATGGGAAAATTGTGTTGCCAAATTCTGATGCCTCGCCTGTAGCAACCCATATCTCTGATGGGAGCTCAAGCCAGGGATCATTCCGAAAATATGCCATATATGATGGTAAACAAAGCCGAACCACTTCGGTCTTATCTGAGGAAACTGATGCTCTCCCTTCTGTATTGCTTCCCTATGAGGATGCTGAAGAGCAGTTCTTAGAAGATCATGAAGGTT
Organism: Cocos nucifera; assembly: GCA_006176705.1. Lineage (NCBI taxonomy): Eukaryota > Viridiplantae > Streptophyta > Magnoliopsida > Arecales > Arecaceae > Cocos > Cocos nucifera. The sequence continues at coordinate 822,769 of QRFJ01000119.1, read as the reverse complement.
ACTTTTTGCACCTGTCAGTGGACAATATACGTAAGGATCAATACCCTAAGCTTGAGCTGCAAAGAATTGTCTACTTGGATTATGCATCTTGCCCGTTGTACTCGCTGTATCAGGTACTTGCCCTTCACTGGAATGTTTATAGCTTTGAATCCAAAGCATGACATGGTCGTGCTGGTCATTTCTTTTATGGTGTTTTGATGTACTTGTTTTTGTTATCTTTCTGCAGCTATTGCTTATTTCTCATAATTAGTTTATGAGAGATGTAATTAAGCTATTTTTTGAAAGTTCGATAGAGCTTCTTGTGCCGATGCTCATTTACTCCTGAAGAGGGCACCTTCATATTCTGTCAAATCCTGTGAAAAAAGAAAGGGGAAAAAAAAATCATTTCTGAAGACTGGCTTCTTGGTCTTTAAAAGAAAATTACATTTCCTAGTTAATAAGTCAGGTTCTCAGCCATGCCTACGTAGTTATTCTTACTGACCTGGTGTCTAGGGTCTGAGCAGTTGCAATTATGCTGCAAAATTTTAAGGATCTTCAATTCCAAACGTATGCCAAAGATTCCTATATGCTAAACTTTCCTGGATCATTGGGTGCCCTTGTAGTTTGTCATATCTGGCCAATTCAAGGTTACATAGAGAGGATGTTGTCATTGTTCATGGTTTTGCTTGTGCATGATAATTACTTGTCTAATTACTCAGGTGGAGCAGCATATGCAATTCCTACTTGAAGAGACTGATTCCTTCCTAGGTCCCAACTATGCCACTGAAAAACCAAGCGTACTGCATGATAATTATGTTGATATTGCAAGTGAACACATTTTGAATCTTCTGAACACAACCCAAAATGAGTATACCACAATTTTTGCTCCTGGGCTTCCATCCTGTTATCACCTGTTCGGCGAAATGTATAACTGTAAGAAAGGCACTCATGTTCTTGCTAGCCATGACCATCATAAGTCTGTTCGGCATTTTATTCATGTAGCAGCACAGTCCAAGGTGAGAACAGGAGTAATACCTCTTAAAAGCAGGGATCTGTATGCCCACGGTAACGATTTGCACAAGTTGCTCAGAAAACAAAATTCTAGTGGTCATGGATGTGGGCTCTTGATATTCCCTGCCCAGTCATTCTTATCTGGTATGTGCCACCCTCTGAGCTGGATTGTGGGTGCACAACAAAATGGATGGGAAGTTCTTTTAGATGTTTCCAGTTGCCTTCCAATGGTTAGAATAGATCTTTCTTTATATCAACCTGAGTTTGTCATTGGTTCGTTGCACCACATGCTTGGATATCCTTCTGGTGTTGCTTTTCTGCTAGTCCGAAGGAGTTCTCATTCTGTCTGTATCAACAAGGGATCAGCTCAAGTAAAATTAGCCAAAGTGCCTGATAATGGAAAAACTGTTCATGTTGTAACAGAAGGGGAAAATTTGAATATCCACATATTTGCAGCTTTGACTTCTGGCTTTGAACATTTAGAGAATATTGGCATTGCAGCTATTCAGAAGCGGGTAGAAAGCTTGATCACTTGGCTGGTCAGGACTCTAAAGTCATTGAAGCACAAGTTGGAAGAGAAGCCTTTGGTGCAGGTTGGTTGATCTTACTTTTGTTCTCTCATAGTGCATCAATATCGGAATATATTGCATTAAGTCATTCTCCAGTAAGAAAGCATTTATGATTTGCTTCGAATTGTTAAAATTGATTTGAATTACATTAAATGTAAACAGCCTTAATTCTTTTTCTTTTTTAATGAAGATATGTTTGTCTCTAATAATATGTAGAACTCTAAGGCATTCTTGTCTGACAATGGATACTGAAACCTTTTCAGATCTCCTCTGATTTAGTTTTCCAAATTATGTGTAAATCTAGAGTAGGTTTTTGTTAAATATATTATTATTTATTCAATACTGAAAATTTAGAAGCCAGCCATCAGTCAGTAAGAGATGATGCTTTCAGAGGGAAAGTAAAAGTGTCCAGGTTGTTTTTACAATGACCACCGCATTCGCATTCAGAAAATTTTCATGATCTTCCACAGGGTAGGGTGTGAGATAAAGATGGCCTTTCAAGAACATCCCTTGGTTCCCCCACAGATAAGTTTGACCATGACAACTTAAACAGCTCGTAGGATATGCATAGAAGATAGCTTTGTAGCTATATAAGTCTTTTTAAATTTTTTAATGATAGGTAAGTAAGTTTATTGCAAAAGTAAAATTAAAGCCCAAAAGAAAAATAAAGATAAACCTTTGATGAAACTAGAGTCGGCAAAGCTTAGGGTCGAACAGTGTGGGAGGTGGGAGGACACAGACCTTACCTTAAGGAGGGCTTGCACAAACCTGTAAACCTACCTTCCAAAGAAAGAATAAGCTATCGAGACATTATGCATTTATGCTTAAAAACAAAACAAAAATAGCAGAAAACCTAGCTAGAGGAGCCCTTTCACCACTATGTTGGTCCACTGAGATGCAAGCACAAGCAGATGATCTTATCAGAGCTGTGCAACTTCACCTTCACCTTCCATAACACTAGTAGTTGATATGAGATGTGGTTCCTTTTAATCTTCTATGCGAAACCTATCCCTGTTAATGGCAGCTGTCCAGAAGAGGGTCTTGACTGAGACAAGAGAGTTGAAATCCAACCGTGAGAAGTCCTTAAATTACAGATAAGGAATGATAATTATGTCCCAGCCATCCCCTCATGGGGGCTAATTCTAGGTTATGGAATATTTCCCTAAATGGAGTCAGTTGTGTTGTGCAACAAAAAGCCAGAAGTAACAAGTGAAGTTAAACAAGCAAGGAACGTTTGCTGGTGCTTTGTACTCCACGCTACATCTGAGGAACAAAAACTTGGGTACCCAAGCAGAGAGCTTTGGCCTGCATGTGTCACTTAAGGAGAAAGAATAAAGCTAATATACCCAAAAAGAGTAGTTCATTGTGCATGCATTGAACAAGTACCAACTAGGAAGTATGATCGATTTTAGTAGAATCAAATATGGCTTAAGCACAATAACAGAGCAAAAGCAAACATAAGCAGTGCACAGAAAATCTAATGAGTCAGATGCTTCTGCCTGAAAAAACTCCACTAGTGCCATAAGATACCATGAATTCTGAAATGAAAAGTAGTTTTGCTTGTTGGTTGCAGCATCCATCTCAATTTAGATATCTTCTAAGCTATGTGGAAAAAGGTGCTCGGAGGATGATCCAGATATCAAGATCTAGAAAAATGAATGCACCAGGGAATCAACTTGATGTCATTCAAAGGTAAAACTATAGTTTAGGTTGACAATTAGACTAACTTCTCATGTAGTGAGATAGGAAAGAATGACAAGACAATTGACTACGTTGCTTGTATGAACAAATTGAAATTTTTGTCCATGTGCTAAGTCAATTTTCTATGGCATCATGTAGAAGAACCTAAGTTACTATTATAGTATCATGTAAGACAATTGAAGTGGGGAAAGATGAATACGATGCTCATTTAGGAAAGAGAAAAGAGACAAGGGGGAAGAAGCAAGGTATCAATCAAACCAGTGAGCACATAGCTAGAAAGCAGAAGGAGCACACTTGGATGAATAATCCATGTTAAAGGAGTCAAAAGGTACATAGCACCACTCAGAAAAGAACCTACCCTAAAAGGCAAGGGACACGAATATACCTTGAGGGAGAAAAGTCAAACACAAGTGGTATGAAGCCTGGAGCTAAAAAAGAAGAGGGTAGCAAGAAATAAAATTTAACTAATAAAGAATGGAGGGGGGGGGGGATTAAAAAAAAATGAAAACGAACCTTATTTGATGAAAATCCAGGCAACTCGGGAAAGCCTGGCTCAATTACAGGTAACTAGCTACAAAGCCGCCATCACTCTATGTTGTCAAAGTCCAGGAGTTGTTTGGGAGTTATGCAGAAAGCTATTTGGCACTGTCCTTATCTGGTTTAATAGAGAAGATGATTAAAAAAGGTACATCCACTAGGAACTTTGTTTGCAAGCACAATTCACACTTTGAAATTTCCCTTAGTCAGTTTCAAATTCTAGCAGCGAATCAGTGATTATGTAAAAGACCTAGAATCCTCTCTTGATTGTTTAGACCCTCAGCTTTAAGCTATATCGGTGGTGGCTGGTGGCAGCTATCTGATTTGGCCAAAATGTTAGACTGGTATTCCATATAGCTTCTGACAGAATCATCCCCTTTGGTGGACTTGGCGACTAATGAGCTAGCATGGTCAGGAAGTCTCTCAATCAATATGATGGTTTACATGCTGATATAAGATTTGATTCATGAAACTTGGGAGGAAGACCCGATCAGATGCGCAATAGCGTACAATATATCACAAAAATAACCATGTATATGTAGTCAAAATGGCTTGTGGACCTTTCATGTAATAAATATATATATTTTTTACAGGTGTAAAAATGGATGCCCGCTTAGCCTAAAACATAAGATATCTTCTATAGGAGTGCTGCAATATTGGATTTCCCACATACTAAAATCTCCAAAAGGATCTTTGAGTGTTGATCGCAGGAGTATGTTGCATTTTCCTAGTGTCATTCTGTAATAATACCAGAACGATAGGACGAGGGTATCTCACAAAGAAAATGAAAACTATTATAAGTTCAAGGGTTAATCCCCAAATAAATTCTTGGATTATTAGATCTGTTCTTTTTTTTCTTAGAATATTAAATTAGAAAATATCCACTAAATGGACAAGGACTTTTTTGCAAGACTTGCAATTCATCTAAATTTCGTGATATTTTCAGCTGCCGTTCCATGCTCATAACTTTTGCCTTAGTTGTTTCTTTCTTTGATATATTGATTCATGCTATAACGAAAACTGATATGCCTTGCTATGCTGCCCAGTTGTACGGATCTCTGGATCTGAAGTATAGAGGCTCAATTTTGGGATTCAATATCCTCGATCCTACTGGAAATATTTTTCCAGCTAGGCTTGTTCAGCAACTAGCAGTGAAGACTAACATTTTTTTGGGCGTTGGCACGCTTGAGGATCTCACTGTGTATAATATTTTGGACCAGAAATCGGACAAGCAGGTGGAGAGTGTGAGTTCTTATGCATCCTCTTACAATTTTGAAGTGGTTCGTCTATCACTTGGCCCAATCTCCACATTTGGTGATGCATACAGGCTAGCACAATTCTTATCCCGCTTTAGGGATGAAGATTACATGTCATCTGAAGCTGCTGGGTATGTTGAAGAGCTTGAGAATGAATGCTGATCGGTTTAAACAAATAGCCAATGTATTCTCCTGGCAGCAGAAGCCCATTAATACACCAAATGAGGTGAAACTAGCAGACCATCCCAACCCTGCGTCATGCTGTACAAAGAATAATGCTCCTTTTCTTGGTTCTTTCAAAAATGAAGCACCAACAGCAATCGACTATTTGATGGAGCATGGGCATCAGGATTCTGTTTGTCCGTTATATTGTTGGTACCCTCTCATGTACCACCGCATCTTAATGAGCTTGTTCGTTGCTATTGGTGCCATCGACCGTTTCCTCTGATGTTGCCAAAATGTAAAGGATTTTGTTGTAAACTTATGACACGGTAGTTCTTGAAAAGTTTCCACTTTCATCTAATTGCTCTCATAGACCACGCAGAAAAGGATGAGTGCAGTTGCAACATCATTTTGTAAAGGATTTTTTTTTTTTTTTTTTTTCAATCACATATATCATGCATAATCCTACTTGGATGCTGCCAAGGCTAAGTGCATGTGATACCTTTTATGTCCATAATTCAGGCTAACACTAAATGGACGTTGGAGGATCGGCATCTGGTTTATTAAGGTCATGTGATGAATAATATTTTTTTAAATTGATAGCTGTGATAGGAAGAACTGATGTTCCTTAGTTTTATGTACTCGTAAATTTTCTTTTTTTTTCTTTCTATTTAAGAAAAAGAGGCACCGGTGGGTGAATCTTTATTGGAATGTGGAATACGGATTGCCTTATATGGAAGAGGAAACAGACAGGCCCGAAAATAAACTTTGTTAGCGAAGTTGAGCTTATGTCTGTTTACAGAGGAACAAATAACAAGACCATAAAAAAGCGATCAGAATTTTTTTTTTAAAATGTAGTTTGAATGGGTAGAATGTATAGATATTCTAATCATGCAACATTCCAGCTTTCAACCAAACTCGGATTTGGTAGCTTAAAAATAAGTAAATCATCACATGCTTTGTCCTTGGGCAACAACAGTATGGATGTCTTAATGAGGATGAAAAATCTGAGTATCCCAAAGGACTGCTTTTGCTTGTAGCATCAGCAATTCATGGCTAGCTGTTCTCACCATATTGTAATCTATTCAAATGTCATGATTTCAGTTTAGTTTGGTGTCTCAAATAATCAAGCGTTCTACTAGCACGCGTGGTAAACTTGGGGACGATGAATCTCAAAGATTAATTAGAGTATAAAAGCTATAGGCTGAGAGAAATTTCTGATTTCATGGTGGGACTTCCAGTTACCATATTTTAATTGTATGCTAAAATCTAACATGTGATTCCGGCCTTCAGATTCTTCGAAAGGTACCCAGAGGTTCCACACCCTCTCTTTCTGATATAGCAGCGAGAATAAATGCCTCCAGGTTCCATAATTTTTCAAACATCTCATCCGTCGATGGGATCACATCCATCTACTGTGTCTAGAGAGGACTCATTTGACATAACTATGTCCCATAATTCACAGCTGAATCTGTTTAAAATGGCTCCTTTGGAGGCAATATCTTTATAATCCATGCCATACCAATCATCTGCAAATCAATTATCCACCATATTCCCAGTTTTCCAGCATAAACCATTGGTTTGAAGGTGTGGAACATCATGGTCGTTCACCTTTATGCTACCTCAACCTGTGCACTTACCAAGCTACGGATCCCATCCTTCCTTGATTACGTGGAGCAGTCTGCAATGAAATTTCATGCATTCTTCTCGCAACCACAGCGATCTATGCTTCTCCAGAAAGGGGAATCCAAGCAACCAGCAAATATGCTAGCACTGTAACACGAATGTCTTAAATTTTCGTCTGTTATCACCAGTTTCATGAATAAGTGCGCCTAAACATTCAACCAAAGTATAAGTCTAAAGAACACATACTGATCCAAAATAATGAAAGAAACAATTTCTATTTCTGAACCAGTAGTATGGTATAGCTATTTCAAAACAGCATAGCATGCACTTATTTGTGACTTGGGCAAACGGGCCCCTTGGAAATGCCAAGGCGGACTTCCATCCCATGGTGCATGTCTGGAGGTTGGAAGATTTCCGAGTCTTCTGGCACTGCAAGATGGTCAGGAACGGTAATTTAAAAAAAATGAAAACCATCACAAAATGGAAAGAACAAAATATTTTATCAACAAAGAAACAAATGCCGACTTTAGGCTTCAGAGGAAGTTGGCACTCGAATATGCAGTCGTTGAGTCACAAAAAGTATAACAATAACCATTATGGATTTAGGTTATACCAGTCACCAAATCTGAATGGTCACACTCGCATATAACCTACTTATCACAAAGTACCTTTTTTTTAAACCATGCTAAGTTCTCTATCATGCATGAAAATGCCTATATGCCATCAATAGCAATAATATTGCATCACATCATTCATGATCTCAAAAATCATAAATTTGTCCCGTGGTCATAATTGTAGATGCAGCAATGATGAATGCACCACACATGCATACTTTTCATGCACCATGTAGCTTGATGACTACCATCAGGGATGCCAAACAGCCGGCTGCATTTTCAAGATGAATTTGAATACAAAATAATGAGAAAAGAATGGCAGGACTTATATTCAAGAACTAGTAGTCTTAACATTGGATTGTTTTCAAAAACATAGGACGCTGGTACACATGCCATTTTCATGCAATAAATAACAAACACCCAGATGATGGAAGAGAAAAGTAAAAGCAATTGAATACCATTCAAGTAATCTTCAAACCCAAAATCATCCAAGGAACCAGTGAGAGCCTCAAATCCAAGCATGGATGATGGCAGCAACCCAGGAGGCCTCTGGAATCTGCAAACAACATGGGTTATACTGTAGAACATAAAGTGAGATACCATGGTTCTGGATTTGATTTCTTCTTTTTGGGGTGTGTGTGTGTGTGTGTGTGTGTGTGTTGGGGTTGGGGGGAGAGAATTTGAGTTCAATAGCTCAATGGTATAAATTTCATGCTATGCTAAGGTTATAAGTAATATATTGGTGAGAAGAATTGCTTTCATGAGGCTTTCATGTACTCCAAAATGGGATGTGCAGGTATAGAAAAGAATAATATCCATGCACTTTACCTGGGTGTTGATGAAATATATTAGCTTAATTTGATAAAAATACTTTACTGACTAGAGGAAAACAAAATTTGGTTCATGGCACAAAACTCAATCTTTAGCTATATTGATACTAACAAAATCAAGAGATTCTCCTTTGCAGGAGACATAATTATCTATACCTTCATACATTTATAAAAACACCATTTATATGTGACTTTTCCATTTTATTAAATATTTAAGAGAAAAATTTGCAAATTATTGTCATGAAAATATAAAAGGATTGGATGCACCAACAATAATGTTAATAGAATAGGAAACTAGGCTATAGTGGCATACAGATTATAGAACTCTCACTGCATGAATTACAATGAAAAAGCATGGAAAATCACAACACTAACAATTCCAAGAATAGTCATCAGCAAACATGGTACATTTTGGTTTTACTTTTTTCTTCGCTATCTTGTTTGTGATTTTGGTTAACCAATGATTAAGCTAATCAAAGAACCAGAACAAAAACCAAGATATTACAACAAAACTGAAAGGCAGACTGAAAATTTCAAGACACTATGAGAAGCTATTACCGATTCCCGTTGATTAAAAGGGTAAAGTGAAATTGAAAAATGAGAACAATACTGTGCACAAAATCCTGAAGATAAAGAAGTATTGTGGCGACTTCTATTCAAAGAGAACAAGGAATTAAGGAACAGAAGAAAGAACAAAAACGGTTCTCTGAATCTAAGCACTTATTGGGCCTAATTTTTCCTTCCCTGCAAATTAAGAAGATTTGCAGACCCATATCATCAAGACAAGACCCCAAACACTGGCTAGTAGATAAACAATTTTTCAGCTCTAGCCAATAGTTGCAGATTCTGTACTTCCTAAGCAATAAATGTTGAATCCTTCCTATGGGGGAAGAGTATGATACGTTATTATTTCATCAGTTCATCACATATACGCATGACAGCACTGTTGAAAACCTGTCAAAACAACTTGCACTCTTGATTCTCAGGAAGTTTGTTCTGACTACTGATGATCCCTCTTATGAATGCCATATGCCACAGGCTGTCTAGAATGGGAGATACCAAGCCACTGTTAAACTACAAGTGCTTGTCAATACTTATGCTGCTACTTCATCTGCATGATGTCTTAACAAAGCCAGAAGAATAAATGTTTCCAGGGACCACCGTGCAAAATCCTTGGCACTTCCTATCATCAACCAGCTTAGCAATTGTTATAATCACGTACCATCATTAAGTTTATTTGACTAAATATCAGATTACAGTGCCAAAGTACCATCAATCCATCTTGTAAAAGCTGAGGTACTTTCTAAAACATGGTGCTAATTACTGATGGAAGTCCTTAATCTAACTTATCTAATATATTGTTAATATAGCCTTCCAAAAAGACTAAAACTTCACTTTTTCAATCACAGTACCTTTTAAGCAATAGCAAATGATATGACTTTACAAAAAGGACTTTGACATTTACTATGACCCTCCAAAGACCTCATTTTCTTTTCTTGATAATCCAAATTACAAGGACAAATAAAAGTTAAATACTATATGTCCTATGAGTGCTGAAAAGCAAGAATTTGATTGCTATATGTAACTCATCCATGACCCATTGTTGTGATAGCTACAATGATTATTGACACATGGATCCAAAAGAGTTTAAAACCCCAAACTTATCAAGACAAAATTAAGTTCTTGACATATAAACAGCCTAAGGAAACTCAAGCACAAGAACTACCCAAATAAGTCCCCCAAGTGATACACGGACAATGATGTTGTCTACTTCATTGTTGTATATAACTGCAAAAAATCAATTATTCATCTTCATTCATGGCCTAGTTTCTTGAACCTGCACACTTAAAGTGGCAAAAACATGGAGGAAAAAGTCAAAGACATTGGTATCATTACTATTAATCAAGTTCAATTGGCATGGCATACACCCCCTGCATCTACTGGTGGTTTTCTCGACTAGATTATAACTGAGAGCCAATACAGGTCGGCATGGCATGGTATGCAGAGTTCTCATGGTATGCTATGCTCAAGTTGAAACAGTGCTTTCACTAACCTTGACATCGCAAAAGGAAGTTCCTAGATCATTTTTTTTCTGGATGCCGTTAGCAGCAGGATGAAAATTAACAATTACACCAACAGCATAGTCAAGCCTATAAAGGTTAAATGTGGTCGTTGTCTAAGACTCTAAAACATATACTTTAATTGTCAGAGAACGTCTTTTTCTTCTAAGTAAAGACAGCCAACTTCCAGAAGAGTTTACAGTTCCATGTCTATAGGAAGTCCCAATGAAAAAATCACAAGATATATCAGATTTTCAAAGTCATTGAATTGTAACCAATATTACAAGGAAGGGTATCAAAATTTCAACAAGAATGGAACAACAGAATTCCCAAAACCTCATAGATATAATTCAAATGCTAAGTTGTCTTTTCAACTGACTTTCAATACATAAGAATGCCTCTTGGTGAGGGTTCTAAAACCATGATATTCATTGAGATCTGGAAGCAAGAAAATAGCACTCATGAACCCCTTATTCTTGTTTTCCATCTCCCTTCTCGTCACAAGATATTTTCCTATCGTTGGTTTTCCCACTTACCACATGAACAAAGAACACAATATTTTTAATACTCTCCATTTTGTTTCCAATCTCCCATCTATTTCCTTTTCTTTGAGAGGTGGACAATTTTTCTATGTGCTACAAATACAGCATCTCGTTTTAGCTCCACAAAATCCAACCACACATTCTAGATTTCTCTAAATTTTAATCGCAATAAAATGCAGTAGTGAAGCACAACATCAGAGCATTCCTCTCTGCTTCAATCACCTATCAAGCACTGAAAAGTGCACCACCAGTCCTTTATTTGACAAATATATTGGGTCTTGTATAAGCTAGCACAGTAGTCGGAAGACCATCGACTCCCTCATAGTCCATCAATCCCGATAATTACTGTGTAGAGAAACCTTCTTTAATACTCAGATATCCTCTCCATTCTCTCTAACACATCCGCCCCAACCAAACAAGATATATATTCTGCCACACCAGGCCCGTTATTCTGTACCGTCAAGGATCACGGGAAAACTTAATAAGAAATGTCCGCCCTATTACAGACTGTTAGTGAGGTGCAAAATTCAAGAAAAGATAAGAGGTGAAAAAAAAAAAGTCATTCAAGACACCAGAGATCATAGATCTCATGATAATCCAAGCCCCAAGCATCTGTTGACCAGGTTTCAATCATCAATAACAACTTATTTATACCACTAATTATCACACTTAATTAACAGCTTCCAATCTATTCAGAGAACGTTCGAGCCATGGGCCGGCCAGGATGTTTCAGTCAACATGATACTGGCTTTCACAATAGCTACATCCCAAACCAATTTCTCAATTAAGCCAGAAAGACGTGCACCGCCGCCGCTACTACCAGTTAAAAACGTTGAGGGTTCGCCGACAAATAGAAAAGTTTGAGGAAGATGAGAACAAGAATCACCGCGATAAGGTATTCCGTACCTCGAAAGGATTTGTGCATCAAGATCATTTCTCAAATTAAAAGCAGATCCGTAGGTTAGAGCTAACCCACTCCGCTTCTTCTCTTCCCAAAATCTAGTCGCCTGAACAATAATTTTTTTAAAAAAAAGAAAGAATAGGACGAAGATTAGGATTCGATTTAGAGTTCAAACTTCAAATACTCAGAAACTACAACATTTAGAGATAAAACTAGGAGCAGAGAGTGTATCAGGGAGAAGTCGAGCCATAGAGATTAAATAAAAAAAGAATGATCGAAAAGATTGGGGAGGGGGACGTTCACGGATTCGCGAAGGGATTCGAGTGCGTGATATCCAACGATGTCGCCCTTGATGCCGTTCAATCCGAAGCGCAGGATGTCACGATTGGCTGCGACATCGTGTTCGATAGATTTTAATGACATTTTTTTCCTACCCCGCTCTCCTGTTCGCTTGCTCTGTGAGGGAATGCCGCTCTACGATCTGTCTGCCCCCGGATCCTGAGAGGGAGGCCCGAGGCCATATAGAAACTTTGGGATCAAGAAAATAAGCATCAGCTGCGTAGCTAACTGCAGAGCATACCGTAAAACGAAATAGATAATTGACACGTGGAATACAGAAAAGTTCGACCCAACAAATTTAAATTTAACAGTTAGGTGCCATCTCGGTGTGCTGTGGGTTAGGTGTGACCTCACCCAACCCGACCAGCAACCAACCAGCCTGAGATTTGGCCCGAATTCATCCCAGTGTAACCCGCTCGTTTACCCTCGTCTTCTCTCCAAACATCAAAGAAAAAGCTGAAATATTTTGCCCATTCATTAACTTTATCTAGCAATTGGATCTCAATTCCTTAGATTTGATTGCCCTCTTCTTCGTTGGAGCCATGAGCAATATGGTCTTCTCTTAAATATTAAATTCTACATCTATGGATAGAAGTAGCTATGGAAGTAGCGGCGACCCAGAGTTGTGGTTCATAAATATATATATTTTTTTCTGTATTATATTTCAATCTCATCATAAATCTTTTAATGATGTGGTGTTGATGAACATAAATTATTGAATTTATGACATCTTTAGTCCATTTCAAGCTAAAATAGAAACAAAACTCTGTATAAAGGATCTGAATCCAGTATAATTGCATTTTATTGGATATAATTGAGTTATGTAGGTCTAGGCATGAAAATTTATATCCATACAACATTTTAAAAGATTTCTAGAATATAAGTTTAGCCTTAAGACATGTGTTTGACCTAGGGTCTTGAAATTTGAGTATGGTTTGGATCTCAATCAAGCAACCAGCTTAGTACCTATATGTTAGATATGTATGCCCTAGAAGCCAGAATTGGCTGACACTTGTAATACACTTCTAGAGGCAAAATTATAATTTTGACTATAAATAATAAATAAGAATTATTATTACCATTAACTCAAGCGATGTATCACAGACACTAAATATATATATGTGATAGAAAATAATCTATTTTATTATTTATAGACAAAAATTAGCGAGTGACGAAAAATGATAGGTATTGTCTCAAATTTATCTCATAAATTAAGACAACCCTTTTCTGACCTGAACAAGCTCCAATCAGATCAGGTAAAGGTATCTGAGTGAGTACAAACATATTTGACTCAGTTGAGACAACTTTAAATGATAATAGAAGAAGAATGTTAGGCTCAATCGTGTGCTAGCATGATTTTTTTGAACCTAATTGAATCTAATTCAAATCAATTGAACTGGATTAGTCCAATTGATGATATCCAGATCCAAACTCTTGTTTGTGTGATCCAGTTAAGTTCAGTTCTTTATAGTAATAGGATATATCGTGATCCCTATCATCGATATCATCGAAACTTCTTTCGATGGATCAGAACTTTTTTGATTCAGACAACTGGAATGATCGATCATTCTAATTACTCTCAAAATCCATTAGTGACACCTAGCAATATATGGTGGTAACCCATCAAAACTAAAAATGAACCTCTTAGTGCAGCTACTTGTATGATTAAGTTCTTCTATCTTGAGCTCCGATCAAATTAGGATTAAGGTGAACTCGTTAAATCCTAATTTCTATCATATGATTTAATCATTTGATTCAAGTCCGATGTGAAAATCTTAATAGAAACTCTTTCTATTATTTCACTCTTTGCCATAGCCATGGGCTTATGGACTTGATTCTCATTGTTGATGCGAAAACTGATCGTCGTCGGAGTCTGCTGGAGTGGAGACCGATGAGGTCGCCATCGGGGACCTACAAAATGAAGTCCAGTCCGGAGCCGGTGGGGGGGTGGCTCCGACAGGACCCTCCGATGATCAAGTCAGCTCTAGCTAACAAGAATGGAGTGCTCGAAAATGAGTTCCGGAGCTTGGAGAAGAAGAGAGCTTAGAGATCAAAGAGATTAGAGTTAGCATATCTGAAGGGTCCTTTATAGACGGAGCTTAGTTGATGGTGACGGCCATACCGCCTGGCAGTGAACGATGAGAGCCGCATGGAGCTCGGTACGGAGAGGAAGACGTCGTCAGGTGGATGGTGACAGTCATATTGGCAGGTCATGGGCTGCATGGGGCCGGTTACGGAGAGAGTGGTATCGCCAGTAGTAGTGGCCATATCGTCCGGGCTGCATGGGGCTGATTACGGAGAGAGTGGTGTCGCCAGTAGTAGTGGCCATGTCGTCCGAGCTGTATGTGACTGATTACAGAGAGAGTGGTGTCGTCAGTAGTGGTGGCCATATCGTCCGATCTTGTTGTCTGTTGCAAACTGAGCTCATCCAGAGGAGTTCGGACTTGTAGGAGAGTTCGGCTGAAGGAAAAGCTTGGGAGGAGCTTGGCTGTAGAGAAGTTTGGAGGAGCTCGACCGACAGAATGGACGGTCGCTTGAGGAGCTCGGGCGCTGGGGGATTCCATTGAAGCCCGACCGCTCGGAGTCCAAGGAGCTCGACCGCTAAGCAGTTTGGCCAGCTGAACGGGTTTGAAGGAGCTCGGACGCTAGGAGTTCGAAGAGCTCAACCACTAAGCAGTTCGATCGGCAGGAGGGGTTCGATCCTGACGAAGGAAGTCCGAAGAAGCTCGGCAGCTAAGTAGCTCGGTCGACTGAACGGATTAGAAAAAGCTCGACCGCTGGGGGTTCGACTGAAGCCCGTCTGCTGAATCTCTTCTGCGGCTACTTGTTGCATTAGGCTGAGCATCGAGCTAGACTTCGGCGGAAGCGGGATTTATCCCCAACACTCATGATCATCATAGGGCTGCTCCTCATCTACCGAGGTAGATAGATTTCATCTTGGTGCAATCCAATTCCTATAATGAATATGCTATAGCCAACATACATCTTAAGATTCCGAATGACTAGGAGATCGAGTCATGGTGTAGCCAAACTATAACATCCTCAAGATAAACTACCGATGCATCTCAGATCAAAGAATTAGATACATCACTGCAGCTTCGAGTCAGTCATCGATGAGAAGGTAGACTTTCTTATGACTACTCGAGGTGGTCACGCTCGGTGCCCTCGTTCTCTAACGAGTACCTGTACTCTCGCTCCGGTGTCTCCACACCGTAGACTCAAGACTCATCTACTAAAGAAGAAGCGATTGTACACCAACCTTCTAGGATCAATCACCATCCTCATGATGATCCTATGGTCAGGAGCATTTTATGAGTTAATAATGAAAATTATTTATCTTAAATTTTCAACTCTTGAAAATATGAATTATCATTACCATTAACTCAAAGGATGTATCACAGACACTAAATACACATATGTGATAGAAAATAATTTATTTTATTATTTATAGTCAAAATTATAATTTTGCCCTAGAAGTGTATTACAAGTGTCAGCCAATTCTGGCTTCTAGGGCACACATATCTAACAATCTCTCACTTAATCCTAAAGCCAATTGACTACAAGTCTAAGTCCCATCTTCTCAAGATGGGCTTCGATCTTCTGCTGGCCCAACGGCTTTGTAAGTGGGTCTGCACTGCATTATCTGCGGAGTCGACTCTCTTGACCTCGACGTAACCTTTCTCGAGGTAATCGTGGATGAGATGGTATCGCCGCTTGAATATGCTTGAATATCTGGTGAGACCTCGGCTCCTTAGCAAGGGCTATGGCGCCATTGTTGTCGCAGTACAGAGGAATGGCATCTGATGGCATCACTCCGATCTTTACAGCAAACTTTTTATACCAGAATACCTTCTTTGCAGCTTCTGATGCAGCGATGTATTATGTTTTCATGGTGGAATCTGCTATCACTGTCTGCTTGAAATTTTTTCAACTGACAGCTCTGCCATTGCACACAAACAGACTTTCAGATGTCGACTTTCGATCATCTATATCGACATAAAATTCCGAGTCTGTATACCCCTGGACTTGGAGTTCTCCATTACCAAAGACCAACATCATATCCTTAGTTCTTCTCAAGTACTTAAGGATACATTTCACAGAAGTCCAGTGTTCTTCATCCTGAATTTGACTGATATCTGCTTGTGACACTCACAGCATGGGCTATATCAGGTCATGTACATACATGAACATGAGGCTCCCTATTGCAAGCATAAGGGATCTTGCTCATGCATTCTATTTCCTTAGGTGTGCTGGGCACATCTTCTTGGAAAGATGAATGTCTGAAGGGTATTAAATCCCTCTTAGAGTTTTCCATACTAAACCTCTTTAGTACTTTCTCTATGTACATCTTCTGTGAAAGTCCTAGCATCCTATTCGGTCTATCTCTATAGACCTTAATTCCTAGAATAAAGGATGCTTCTCCTAGGTCTTTCATGGAGAATTTTTTAGGACAACCACATTTTGACTATGGTCAACATGGGAATATCATTCTCCAATAAGGAGGATGTCATCCACGTACAATACGAGGAAGACAACAGCGCTCCCACTGATCTTTTTGAAGATACATGGCTCTTCCTCATTTTTGATGAAACCAAACAATTTTGATCACATCATTAAAATGAGTGTTCCAGCTCCGAGATGCTTGCTTAAGTCCATATATGGACCTTTGCAGCTTGCAAACCTTATGATCAGTCATCACTGGATGTGAAACCTAGCGGCTATTTCCATATAGATATCTTCCTCAAGATATCCATTTAAGAATATCCGTTTTCACGTCCATTTGCCATATTTCATAATCGAAATAGGCTGCACAACAGCAAGCAATGTGCGGATGGATTTTAGCATAGCTACTAGTAAAAAGATATTCTGATAGTCAATGCCTTCGCGCTTGACTATAACCTTTTGCCACTAATCTAGCCTTGAATGTCTCCACATTTTCCATCTGCACCAATCTTTCTCTTGTAAGATCCATTTACATCCCAATAGGTACTATACCTTCTGGTGGATCTACCAAGGTCCAGACTTGGTTTGAGTGCATCGAGTCAATTTCTGACTTCATTGCCTCTAACCATTTCTCGGAGTCGATATCTGATATCGCCTCGTTGTAGGTTTTGGGATCATCACCATGAGCCCCATTACCTATGAGGAACATTTTCTCTACATCCTCTGAAAATAATACCTAAGTATCTCTTCAGGGGGATGAAAAACTCTTTTCGATCTATGAGGTGGAGGAGGTAGTGTTCTTATTGGCTCAACCTGATTTGGTTCCATTTGGTCCTTAGCTCGTTGCTCTTGTGAGACTTTCTCATCAAGCTTGAATCTGCTTTCCAATGCCGCTATCTTGAATAAACTATTTTTTAAGAAAAATGGCATGTCGACTCACAATCACATTATGGTCTTCTGGAATGTAGAAATAGTATCCTAATGACTCTTTAGGATATCCTATGAATCGAGCTCTAAAAGGACCTAAACTCTAACTTGTCCGCTTGTTGTCTTTTGACATGAGCCGGACAATTCCCAAATTCTGAGATGACTCAGACTTGATTTCTTACCATGCCATATCTCATACGGTGTGGTAGGAACGATTTTAGAGAAAACCCTATTCAGTAAGTATATTGCAGTTAACAAACAGTATCCCCAAAGAAAATCAGGAAGGTCTGTGAAGCTCATCATGGATCGGACCATATCTAATAGGGTCCGATTTCTCCATTCTGAAATTCCCATTGAGTTGAGGTGTTCCTGGTGGAGTCCATTGAGAGACTATGCCATTTTTCTTGAGATAGTCTAGGAATTTTCGACTAAGGTATTCACCTCCTCGATCTGATCGAAGAACCTTAATGGATTTTCTAGTTTGATTTTCTACTTCATGTCTGAATTCTTTGAACTTTTCAAAAGCTTCAGACTTGTGTCTCATAAGATACACATATCCCATACCTAGATAAATCATCGATAAAGATTAATGAAGTAGACAAAATTGCCTCTAGCCGGCACATCAAATGGGCCGCACACATCAGTATGTACTAGGGCAAGGAAGATCTGTGGCCCTTTCCCCATGTCCTACAAAAGGAAGTTTAGTCATTTTGCCATTGAAGACAAGATTCACAAGTTGGATATGACTCGAAAGTCAATGGACTCAATAGCCCATTTTTCTCCAATTTGTTAATCCTATCTTCTGCTATATGACCTAATCTTAGGTGCCATAGATATCTATCATTTGGACTATCCCTAGGTCATTTTGATTTTATGGCATTCACATTTTGCTCGATAGTTAAAAATAGATACATCAATATGTAACTGATAAAGACCGTTAATAAGGAAACCATTTGCAATTTTATTTCTTTCATAAAGAATGTTACAATGGTCCTTAAAGAAAATTAATCACATAGCCTTCTAATGCTAAGCATGAAATAGAAATCAAATTTCCTGCTAGCTGCAGGCACATAATAACAGTCTTTTAAAACTAAGTCTAAATCCAGATGGTAATCGAAGAGGGTATATTTTCCACGGCCACTGCAGCAACTCTTGCTCCATTTTTGATGCACAGGATCATCTCACCATCCCTCAGCCTCCTGCTATCCTCAAGATCCCTGCATAGAAGTGCACAAGTGAGCACTAGAACCAGAGTCAAGCACCCAACTGGATGCAGAAGAAATCGTAAGGTTAGACTCAATAACGAGCATACCTCCAGAAGGACCTTCCTCCTTCTTCTTTAGGGTGGCCAGGTAAGTAGGGCAGTTTCGCTTCTAGTGGATCGTCATTGTTGCAATGAAATACTTTTTCTTTGTTAGTGGCCTTCTTCTTCAGCTCTGCCTTTTTTTTCTTTCTTCCTTCCATCTTCTGCTTTTTCACCAGACTTTTTCTTCTTTCCAAAAGACTTTTCTCTTTGGAAGAAGTTCCGTTCCATAGCAAGAACTGAGCCTTTAGAACTTTTCATAGAAAGCTCAGTGGTAACCAGCATGTTCATTAAGTTCGGCCAAGAATTTTGAAGTTTATGCATATGGTAATTCATGATGAACTTGCCCATATGCATCAGTCAAGGATTGCAGAATTATATCATTCTGCAGATCCAAGTCCAACTTCACTCCGAGCTTCTCAAGCTCTTCCATGTCCTTGATCATCATCAGACAATGATCTTGGACTGACTGCCCATCATGCATCTTAGCCTTGAAAAAGTCGTTTAGTGACTTGATACTTGGCTGCGCGACTCTGTTCACCAAACATCTCCTGTAGGTGAGCCAACATTTGGCGAGCAGTCCTAATATCTTCATGTTGGTGCTGAAGTTCATCAGACATCGAGCCCAACATGTAGTATCTGGCCTTATTATCTTCGTCTATCCACTTTTTCCAGAGATGCTCTCTGTTCAGTGGATGGACGAGCTGGTAAGGTGGGAGGGTCCTGATCCAATACATGAGTTAACTTCTCGAAATCCAAAATGATTTTGAAGTTTCCTGAAGCCAATCTTTATAATTTGGTTCCGATCAGTCTATGGGTGTCCAGGATACGTGCTAGTGGGTTGGATGCAGACATTTTTTTATAGAGAGTCAAAGATTTTTAGTTAGATATTGTAATTAAGACTTAACCAATTTATTTAGAGATTTTATTTTTAAATAAATTAGCTTTCCACTATTTTCTTCAGATCCCTACACTCCCTCTGTAGAGATGCAAAAATCTCCACGATTAATGATTTCTAGTGGGTGGTGCGGTCTCACCAACTGACTCATCACCTCACCTAACAGTTATTGGTGATGGGTTAGCCAATGAGTGAACAACTCTTGTTCAATGATTCTCTAATCATGGTGCACCCAAACTTGGTCTCTAATTCATGAATCTCACCGTATTCCGAAATATTGATCCACTCCTTAGTTAAGTCAGACCCACCATTTGCATAGATTGGATTCCTAATTGAGTCTCTCACCGTATCCAGAAATATTGAGCCCAACTCATCCTCCAGCCCATAGCATCCAATGCCTAATAGACATGGTTGCATCTTTTTGGTGCAACTGAGCCACTGTAACCAGTCCGAGAACAATCAACCCTGGAAAGGGCCCGCACATCTACAATGGTGGAAGACCTTAGACTTAATCTTTTCTTAGGAAAGATTTGATTTAGGTCTCATTAAACTAGACTTGATCATAGTCATAACCAATTATGACTAACCTAGTGGCATGGGTTAGCTCGGATTATTGACCACCTCAGATCAGAACTTGAATCAACAAACATATGGCCAGGTAAGTGAGACCGGTGGAAGGGAATATGCCATTAACTCGACAAGAATGCATTCGAGTCGAGTAGCTTCCAATTAAAAACCAGTCGGTCGTATCTGCCAAACTTACCTTAGACACCAAATTGTTGAGCCAGAACCAATTGGGTTAGCCTACAATCCAGACTCTAACCTCTGAGCCTAATTAGGTCTTGCTTGATTGATCACTCACGTGACTCGATCTTGACCCAGACTTAATCCTATTAGGCTGGTCAATTTAAGCACTGTTGATCCCATCTAACTAACTCTTGATTTAGTTTAATCAACCGCTAGACCTAATTGAGCTACCCAAGCTCAAACCCAATGTTATGAACATATCTTAGATCTAAAATTTCTCAATTTTAGATCTAATATATTTCATAATCTTAATTCTTAATTAAGTTTAGGGTTCATAAATAAAATATGCAAATAAGATCCTAAGATTTCAGGATCTAGGATTTTACAGAAAGTAAGTTTTCAATTTTTGATTAAGGACGAACGTACAGCACCCCTACACATCATAAGAACATCCCATCAAATGAAAGGAGAGGGTCTTTAAATTCTACTTTATTCTTATGATAGGACGGCCAAGGGGAATGCCTTAATCAGAAATACAATCAATCTACAAAACTAATTAGATGCATATATCTCATATAAGAAAATTGATTTAATTAAAATATATTTTACATACATCATATCATGCATATTTTTCAGATCTAAATTATCTTATAATCATCTAAAAAATAAATTTAATCTCATTAAATAAAATTTAATCTAGATCCTTTCGTAGAACTATTCTATAACTAGTCTAAACATGCAACTATCATATCTCATATGAATAAATTAAATTTAATTTATTTTTTATTTTTAAATCTAATTATAATATTTATAAGATCAAAAAAATAAATAAATAAATTTTAAAATTATATTTAATTAAATAAAAATTATGATTATACTAGACTACACATAGAATAATTCTATTCCTAGTGTAATTATGTATCTCATACATATTAGATCTAGATTAATTAATTTTAATTTTTTAATTTTTAAATTTTAAATTTAATCATATCTCATGTGATATCTAAAATTATTAATTTATTAGATTAAATTAAATTTAAATAAATTTTAATGCAACCTGGCTCTGATACCAGTTGAAGAAAAAATTTTGATTTCTTGGATTAGGTTCATTCAAATATGATTGGATTAAGAGGCATATTTTAAAAATTTTTTCTTAGATCCAAATCAGATCTAGCATTTTTTAGATATAATTTTATAATCTGATAAATAAAAAAATTAAATTAAATTAAATTTAAATTAGTTTTATCTTAATATGGGTAATCTGATTATCTGTTGATGATTCTACTGATTGCCTGAGGTTCTGGATCTAGCCATGCAAGCACCTGACCTCTACCGATATCCACTTGAACTGAATCTGGAGATCTTCTCCTTCTTTATCACATCTTCAAAAATCAGATTTGGATCTGATTTGGAGGATCTTCAAAATTTTTTCTGAAGATCAGCAGTCGTCTCTGCAGCAGTGCTACCTTATTTCTTTCTCGTCAGTCTTTTCTTGCCTGGATCGCACCAAACTAAAGGCCCAACTTTCTAAAGCATGGAGAGGAGAGAGATGATCAAAAAATGGCATGGAGGAGGGAGAGAGGCAGTCTTGGGGTGTGGGCTAAAAGAAACTCACAAAAAGTTGGGCACAACAGGATTTATTTATAGACCCTGTTGTGCCATGTAGTGCTGCATCATCCCGGCCAAATGCGTTGCTTCATGCAATCAAATCTAAATCTGATTGATGAGATGACATCACCTGATCCAATCAGATGAGAGCCCCATAGATACATCCTTAGATGGCGCCTAAGACTGATCGAAGTCTATAGATAAGGGTCACCTAGTTTGAATCTAAGAAGCAATCTGGAGTCCCATCCATATGGAACTCCAGTATTTATCTACAAGGGGTGCACGCCATCCTAGGCATGCACCCTCCATCTACCTGCCAAATGGCAGGTGGACTTGGTCAAAAAGTCTCTCCTATGGGTGCATGATACATGGGCAGATGTTCAAGGATCAAAGATCAATGTTTGACCAAAGTGAAAGGATAAGAATTAGCAGATGATGAAAAATGGCAGGTGTTGTCTCTTGTTCTTTGACTTTGGTCAAACATTGATCTTTGACCCTTGGACATCTGCCCATATGTCATGCACCCATAGGAGAGACTTTTTGATCAAGTCCACCTGCCATTTGGCAGGCAGATGGAGGGTGCACGCCTAGGATGGCGTGCGCCCCATGTGGATAAATACTGAAGTCTCATACGGATGAAACTTTAGGTTGCTTCTTAGATTCAAACTAGGTGACCCTTACTTATAGACTTTGACCAATCTTAGATGCCATATAAGGATGAATCTGTGGGGCTCTCATCTGATTAGATCAGATAATGTCATCCCACTAATCAGATTTAGATCTGATTGCACGAAGCAACGCGATTGGTCGGGATGATGCAGCAGGATCTATAAATAAATCCTGTCTGCGCCCAACTTTTGGTGAGTTTTTTTTAGCCCATGCCCTAAGGCTGCCTCTCTCCCTCCTCCATGTTATCTTCTGATCATCTCTCTCCTCTCCATGCCCAAGAAAGTTGGTCCTTTAATTTGATGCGATTCAGGCAAAAAAAGACTGACGAGAAAGGAAGAAGGCAGCACTGCTGCAGAGACGATTGCTAATTTTCAGAAGAAGTTTTGAAGATTCTCTAAATCAGATCCAGATCTGATTTTTGGAGACATGATAAAGAAGGAGAAGATCTTCAGATCCAGTCCGAGTGGATCCCGATAGAGGCCAGGTGCTTGCGTAGCTAGATCCAGAATCTCAGACAATCAGCAGGATCATCAATGGGTAATCGAATTACCCATATCAAGGTAAAACTAATTTAAATTTAATTTTTTTATTTATCAGATTTGAAAAATATCAGATCTAATTTGGATCTAATAGAAAATTTTTGAAATATGCCTTTTGATCCAATCAAATTTGAACGAACCTAATCCCAAAAATTAAAATTTTTCTTTCATTATGATCATTGGGTACATCAATGTCACATACACCCGTTTAGTATTTATTCTATTTTAAATCATTTGTGACACATACTCAAGGAATTTTTGTTAACTTCTCTCTAATTGATAATGTAATTTGGACTTGAAGGTTATCTATGACTCTATATATGGCTCCTTTACATTGAGAGCACCAATGCTAGTGTACTTAATTCAACAAACTTCTCATGCCTGCTTTAATTTGAAATCTAGTTTATCCTCCATGCACCCATTTTCCAATTTAGATAATTTTTCATTGTCTCTCGTATCTAAAGTTATTCTGTTTAGTTCAACCGGTAGGTTGGGCCTCTTCCTCCTACCTAATCTCCACCTCCTCGTTTTCCATGGTTGATAGAGCCAAGAATCAATAAGTAAGAGCTGAAATATCTATGAAAGTACCGATTCAATACTAGCAATTTTTATTAGAATACTAAATTTAAAAATATATAAAAAATATTGAATAATAAATTTGATGAATGAAGACATAAATTTTGCAGAAAAATTCCGAGTCAAGATTCAAGCCTTCCAACTTTAAAGCAGCAATCATATATAATATAAAAATAATAGAAAAATTTTGCACCAATCATGCACTATTAGAAAACTAAAAGACGGTCTTCTTTTTTTTAGCGTACCAAAGAAAACTAGGTCCCAGGCTTCCGAACACCCCCTCATTTTCTGGTCCCAAACCTCTTGATTTGAATTTTTTTTTTCTTTTCTTTCTTTTTTAGCTTGAGGGAGGGATGAAATTATTGGTTAGACTAGGTCCCATTCAACTGCAAAGGGGCATGCACAAATATGCTAATATTACTCTTTTCCCTCACATTTCTTTTTTGTCAATTTTTATGCATGCATCTTTATGGTTGGATAAATTTAAATATTAGAAAAAAATAAAAATTAAATTTTAGATAATTGAAACATTTCATTCCCTCTAAAAAAATTAAATTAAATATAATTTTTTTAAATAAATTGAATGAAACTCTCATTTTTATTTTTATTTTGAAGTTCAACTCCCTCCAATCCCAGGTACGTGAGGAGTCTAAATAATTATGTAATTTTATGAAATATATAAAAATTTTCCCATGACCTGAGACCTGCTTTTTACATTGCCAAGGATCCTGTTTGTCATTGGCGATCGTCGTCGCACTGCTAGTCGCTTTTGTGAAGTCTTTAATTAAATGTATACTGTAGGGAACTAGTAAGTAAACTTGTTTTTTTTTTTTTTTTTTTTGGTAAGAGGAACAAACTTAAATTGTTTGCAATAAGTATGCTAACAGGCAGCCCTTAGGCCTTAGCCTCGTCGTCTGATGCATCCAATGGCTGGTTGAAGTGCGTTCAATCTTTTAACCACAGCAGTTCTCCACAAAAAAAAAAAAAAAAAAAAAAAAAAGCGCGGCAGTCAGTTTGGCCTATCGGGACTACTCTTCTGAGAGATCGTCTTTGAAAGAGGCCGAGATTATTCATCCAAAAAGAAAGAAGGAAAAAAAAAAACAAAAAAGGGGTCAAGACTCGAACTTAAGGTGCCATATAAGTACACAAACCAGTCAAAGAAAAAAGAAAAAAGAAAAAAAGGAAAAAAAAAAAAAAAAAAGAAGTATCCGGCCACTTGTGGTAATCTATCATCGTATTTTAATTTGGATGGTACCGTCTCATATTTCCAAACATGAAATCAGGGGTTCGATTCCGAAAACTCAAAACTCCTGCCTGGCGCCTTTTCTTTCTCCCTTGCCCATGTGCCCCCGGCCTTTTCTTTCCCCTCCATCCAGCACTCCAAAAGCTTTCCCTAGATGATCCAATATTTTTCTTAAGCTTCTCCGGCATCGTTCGGTAGAAAATCTCATTGGTCCTATTGCTGCCATGCGTTGTGATCTTTTTATAGTTTGCAAGAGGCATTTTATTCTATTCTAACCTTGTTTAATTGTGTTCTGTTGGTTGACGATGATACCGTATTGAATGTGCTGGCGAGCTTCGATGTCTCGATTGAAGGTCCCCGTGTATTTCTAAACACAACTTTGTTTCTGGTACTAATCTTCGATTGCTGTAGGGTTATTTGGAGCCGCATTCTAGCCACTACGAATATTTCTCACCTCTAGAAGATTAGATCTACTGCGAGATAAATTAAGCCCAAGAATATAACCAATCCGTTACCACCAAGAAGTTTGAGCCTTAGTTCCCTCTTAGCAGGACAGGCCTCATTGTTGATCATTAGTTCTTCCAGTCATCAATGTTCCTCAAAAGTCAAGTCTTAGAGAGTGGATCCTAAGCACATGTGAGCATATGGAATAACTGGGAGAAAATATGCCTACTTGTAAACTGTAAGTATCATTATTTATTTCCTTTCTACCTTTTTTCTCTGTCTGATTTCACATTATGTGGATAATTTAGAGTCACTTCAGTAGCAATTTATAACACATTATATTCTTTTCAAGTCATATATATCATTACCTACTATTGTATTAAATTTCTGGTTGGTCTGCAAACTACAAACAATTAAGAAATGATGACCTAATGCATGTAATCTTTCATAACTTATCTGAAGGTGCATCATGAAAAGGTCGCCGTGACATGTGTTGCAGTTCTTTAGAGTCATGAAAATTATTACAGAAGGGACTTTCACATGGATGGTTGTATATTTTTTTTAATAGATTTTTATGCTGTTTAAGGGTGTAAAACCTTCTTCAGCATAGCAAAAGTGTCGCTATCAGAAATCAAGTTGCAATTTTATGTATAACCACAGCAAGAAATGCAGGAGTTTACTGCAAGAATTATTCTATCATAGCAGCGAGGCTATTCATCATCACTTTGGTGAACATTGCAAACAACCCCCTTCTTCCAAGTTAATTATTAATCTTTCCATCATAGCTTTTTTTTCCCTCATGTATGTTTTTCAGCCTACACCTGGTTCCTTATGCATGTTTCAAAAAATATTTTTTCCCAGGGATTCCATTGGAGTTATCAAAAATACACATATTCTGTAAGATATTGTTGGAAATTCAAATCCATATCATAATCAGAAGGGTAACCAACCTCAAAATGTTATAGTTGCAAGTAATTTTGCTCTAACTTTGTTCAGGTATAACTGTACAAGTTTACTGGGGGAGATTTTGCTTTTGATGTCATGGTGTTACGATACTTCTTGGAATATGAACTTCATGTTGCATAGAGAAACTGTTATTTGGCAGGTACATGTTTTGCAAATTCATCAAACTAAATTAGCTTATAACCCCTGCATCTTTTTTATTCCTTATCTATGTTCATCCAATGGAGTCAATCAAAAACTTGTAACTATGGGATGGATTAATGGTCAGAAAAATATTATTCATGAATGATGTACTTTCAGAATCTTTCAGATGTGGTTGTTAAGAAACATGGAAAACTGATAAATTTAAGTGCCTGTTGTATTTGCAGGAAGAATTAGTTTGGGGCTTCTGTACCATGTCAAATGGATTTGAGTGTATACATTTAGAAAGATTCTCCAGCAATGTTTAATAATAATATAAGAACAACTTTTTAGATGCCTTGAAATCTCACAGAATATGATCATATACACATGTTGCCCCATGATTGATATCATTTTCACCCTTAGTTCATAAAAGAGTTGCTCAGTCGGATTCGTGCAGCTATCAATGAATCTATTCAGGAATATTTTTCATTTTGATTCTTATTCAGGAAGCATTGGGTTGTATATCAAAATTACCTTGGATTCTGGTTCCTGTTCTGTATCTCAATCCTGTCGAGTACTTCGGTTCTTTGTATGGATATTGAAGGAATTAGTTAATTGCAAATGAAGTACGCCAACAAGAATATACTATTGACTGCAAAAGAAGTACACCAAAAACAATATACTATCTTTGTACTACTAGTTAAAGAGAGCAGATTGTTTTTGTGCTTACTATTACTTTGTAAATGCTAGGCTTTTAATTCTATGAAAAGGTTAGTTATATCTGCTCCTGTTGATTATGCAACCACCTGTTGGCGAGGCCCGATTAAGGAGAAGAGGGCTGGTTTTACAAGCAACCCTTTGCAGCAGGCACTTAGTGCTTTATTTGACAGACAGTGCTTAACTGTTTGATAAAATTGCCAATGATTTCTTTGCCATCTTTAGTTCTCTCTCTCTCTCTCTCTCTGTTTGCTTCCTCCATGTCTCTAGTTTCCTAAACTGCTCCTGGAATTGTAGTCCTACGAAGCCTTTAACAATATAACTTTTTTGCAGACCTGGCAAGGTTACTTTGGGCAATGTTGTGGATAAGTTGCTGCTTCGGCCACCTTATATTTCACCAATCTTAATTCGACTATAGATTTCAAGGAGATGTTAATGCATTTTTTCCTAGCTCTTTAATGTTTGTCTTTTTCACTAAATGAACAGCTTGACTGAAAATTTTACACCTAATACTGCCAGTATACGAGGCACCGCGTAAGTTCTCCTATGCTTCAAAATTTACGTTGGATGGTAGGTGTTTGTTGTTGCTCATGTATAGGGATGGAAACAGGTCAGGCTTTGACTTAAACAAGCCATGCTTGTATTGTAAAATACTAGCCTAAGCCTGACCTGTTGGACTGGCTCATGCTTAAAATGAGACTTGGCCCGATCGATTTTACGAAGTAAAAAATTTGCTATAGCCTGAAAGCCTATTTAAAAATCTATAAACATTAAAATCTTTAAATAGGCCAACAGGCTTAGGCCTTCAAGGCCTCAGCATAGGCCCAAAGGCCTATCAAACATAGCACAGGGTTGGCCTGCAGGCTTTCAGACTAGGTTTTGAAATTTTAGGCCTGGCCTATTTATTTAAACAGATCTTTTTAAAAATCTATGTCCGACTTATTTAGATAAATAAACCAGATTAGGCCAGGCCGACAGTAAGCTAGACCGCAGGCTTCTGATAGGCCGCTTGGCCTATTTCCACCTCTACTCATGTATCTCAATTATACTTACGATTGCCATTCTTTTGCTAGTAAAATTCTTGATTGAAATTGAAATTTACAGGTAATATTGTGATCGGTACTGATTAGTTTCATGATGGATGGGAGACCATGCTGTTATATAATACATTGCTACCCGGAGCTGGAATCCAAAGGAACAAGGTTCACCCTTCAGTAGATGTTCTTTAATTTCTACCGAGGTAAAGCAGGAAATGATCTCAATGCCCTCTGCATTAATTTTCAAGGTAATTGTTACTTTGTAATCAATCATTCTCCTCATTATATGCTTCCCTTTATATACATTTTTTCTGTCTAGGATTTGCTAGGTTTTCATTGTGAGTAAGCACAATTGAACAAATACCTGAGAAGTGACCTAGGAGGGTACTAGACCCACTCTCACCTACATATTAGTGGATGATGTGTCGATGCTTGGAAAGCACTTCCAGAAACTCTCACAGTTGAACCATCTGCCACATGATTGGCTTATCTCCCAACATGTATAAGAGATAGTTATTGAATCATGTAGAGGCATCCTTTGACAACCCAAGACCTCACCATGGGATGTTAAGACCACCACATCATGCCCTTCAAATCGCCTTCCACATCAAACCCATCCATAAGGGAGATGAGTAGAAAGTAACATTTATTGCTACTCTGAGGATAATCCATTGGTATATATCCAAACTCCAGTGCAGATGATGTACTATAGTAATTTTGTGCTGACTAGAAATAGCTGAAGAATAAATCATAACCTCTGAATTATGAAGTAACAATTGATCTTTTGCTTTGTTTTTTATTGCTAGTCAGCGTGGAGGACACTGGTAATACCTGTGGAGGGTCATATATCAGTACTGGATATTCTGTCCATTACCTACTGAATTCTCATCATATTTCTACATAAAAATCTGTATATTTTGGTGGACACTGCATCTCTACACTTCAATCTAGTGTTCTTTCCCTTCTTTATTTACTCCCCATTCATCCTGCACTACACAACAAAGCAATTCCTTCAATTTCCTTTGCTGTTTTATTTGAATATACCTTACAGATACTGCTTCCACTGCAATAGCTCTAACTTGGCAAGAGTAGGAGCATTGTTTTCTACTAATATGACCTGAACAATTTTTTGAAGTTTGAGATGTCCTAATACTTGGCTGCAAATTGGAAATTGTCACATACAGAAGTTGAAAAAATCTTCATATAATCCAAATATAGGGGAACAATCTAAGTAAGGGAGCTGCATTATTGTGAGGTAATTTTCAGATATAAACTAAAGCTCAAAATTGACTGGCTCTGGGATCAAAACTACTTTATGAAATGCCAGTACATGTGCAGCAGACCTCATACTCAACTTCTTACACAGTAACATCATTACTAAAATTCGACTGTAACAAATTCCAGTCAGATATTGGCACCAGAACCACTCCAGCAACTGTCCATTTAAGTAGTCTCTTACATCCCACATCGCGCCTCCCCCCCGGTGGGCCCCCCACCAAAAAAAAAAAAAAAAAGGTGGTCTCTGAGAAAAACCTTCTAAACAAAGGCTCGACAAAGCTTAAGAGAGCATCACTAACAAAGACTTGTGTTGTTGTAGTATCCCTTTTTTAAAAATTTTTTTGAGAGAGAGAAAAAAAAAGATCGTACAGTGTCCACCCGATTCAATATGTTATTGCAATATCAACACCATCATTTTACTTGAGTCAGCTGAGACTGGTGATTTTTTCCCTTTATCACAGTCACTGCCTTTTCTATATCTAAGGGTAAATTTTGACATAGGCATAGCATAACTCATCTAGATCCAAATTTGTTGCCAGATTTCTGAATTTATTTCTCATGTCCAACCGTTGTTGGTTGTGCTTTTCTTGCCACAGTTTCTTGCACCATTTTCTATATTTTCTACTCCAGGAACTTTTAACCACCTCACTGATTGGGCCATTTAGGTTGGTGCTTGGATGCAATATGTCACAACTTTCAAATTGAAGCAGCCAGTTTCTAGGTGAAAAGAATGGGTAGAAGGTGCATTTGAAAAGGAAAGAAAGACTGGAAGAGAGTTTTTCTTTTTTTCCTAATAGAAAAAACCAATATTCATAAGGACCCTTTTCAGAAGCATGTCATATCTTTATCGTTAGACATTCTGCACCAACTCATCAAGGTTTATGCCTTATGCTAGGTTTACAAGCAGCTGCTGAAGTCTTAAGACATTGAAGGTTTCTACTTTATCTCCTTAGATGGATTTGTTTTGTCAGTTAGACTTTGAAAATTAAGCAATAGATCCAACTGTGTTTGTAGTTTTAACAGATCCAGTATGCGGTGCGCTGAAGATGCTTTTTTGCAGGAGGCTATTATTCTGTTTCCCTCCAAGATTGGAGTGGGACTCATCACCTGTGTTAGAAATATTTATACTGTTCTAAAACTATAGAAAACCAAACCTTAAGACATAATCGACAAGCTTTCTATCATTTGTCTGGAATTCCAAGGAAAGATCTATCCTACGTTAATCAAAAGTGACTCCAATCCCATGCAAGCACTTCCATGAAAGTTGTCTTCTTATCCACTTCTTTCCCGACCATTTGACTTCAAACTAAGAATCTTACCACAAGTTAGGTTTCGAAAATTACTTTCAGCATCCATCTTATTACTTACATCATAATTGTCATCTTCTTTATCATCAGTTATAAACTGAATTACACATCTAAATGGTGATTAGCTTGCTTTGGATTCTATTCATTCTACTCCTGTTATTGAATGAACATATCCATAATTACTTGTTCATTTCAATTTCACTATTTATCCACTTGATCATTGCAAGTATGGCTCTCTACTTCTCTAATATTGTAATGATTTGCCTTTGTCATTATAAAACATCCCCAATCAAATTGTATAGTATGTCTTGTGATTGTGTTACAGAAGTTTGCTCACATCTGCTAAATTCTTACAACAATGATCATAACTTGTATATTTATGTCCCTTAGATGTTCAATACCTACTTGGAAATCTTACTAGAAAGGTTTCACAACCAGAACCTAGATTGGAGCCAAGCATTCTATTCCGATTTCTTTTGCTTTTTTCTTTTTATTTTATTATACTCCATTTTTCTAACCTAAACCAAATTTGCAGCTACTTTACAGTCAAGATTTTTCTTTCGTGGGGGGAAAAAATGCAAATCATTCTTCTTAGATGAGTGTTAAATGGTAATTATCAAGAATGGAGATTACAGAAATGTTTTGCACTGTTGCTAACTAAGATCAGTAGCTGCAGAATAGGAAGTGCTGGATCGGAACTCAAATCTATTGCAACAAGGAGTAGTTCTTTGTGCACTACATGCGGTATAATAATAATACACCATGGCATATGATTGGGTTATGTAGCACCGCTTTCCAATATGTATTAAATACTATAGTTTTGGTTTTTTGTTTGAAATTTTGAATGATAAAAATATTTTTTTATTCTGAAAAAAAATTTTGTGGCCGACTTTCTGATGTTATAAAGAAGGATGGGCATTTTTATCATTAAAAATTTTATAAAATTTTTAATAATAAAAATATTCTTTTATCTTTTTGACATCCAATTTATAAGAAGTTTCAGGATGCCATAAAAAATCACAGAATATCATAATTTTTTTAAAATAAAAAAATATTTTTATCATTTAAAATTTAAAATAAAAAATAAAATTATGAAATTAAATGTGAGTATGTAGCCAAATTAAAAGGGGTGGTGCATTTTTTTCTACGCTGCAAGATCCATTGTCGCCCAAATGGGCTTGGGAACAAACACTAGTTTGGCCTGGACTGCAAACCAAAGAACTAAGCCCAAAGCGTTCTGTGAGCCTGCAATTTCCAGTATGAAAATTGAGAAATACTTTTTACACCACACCCAACCCAAGCGGAAAAAATGCACAGTATCCCATAATTTTTTTTTTTTTATCCAGAGATGTCCGTAGAGTTACACCGCCCGTGGTGTATAGAAAGCATTTTCCATGAAAATTTTATTCTGCTGGTACATGGGACCACAGACATACCTGAGTTGTCAAGGGAATCAATTGATTAAACGGCCTGAACAAATTGTAACATCGTAATTCCATTGGCGAACATGGACCGTCTGATATCTTATGGTATCTAGAAATGGAGGTCACAGTGCAAGTAAACCGAGTCTATTTCCAGCCGTGTTGATCTAAACCAAGGTTGACCAGCCTGACTTTTTGCTAGTCCTGGAGATAACTGCGCCATGGTCTAGTTATTGCGTCAAGTGTGAAAACATTAGGCAAGCACCTCAGTTTGGTCCATTTGTAGACCATAGGGCAAACGAGCCTTGACCCTTGGGCTAAGTCTGGACCTAGGTACCAGGCTTATGCACTCATGGTCACTGAACTGGATAGGACTCGACCCAACCAACTTAGACGGATTGTTACAAGTTACAATCCATCTGGTCTAGAGAAAAAGGAAAAGAAGAGGCCAGAGAGATGAACTGGTAGCTTGGATTGGGGACCAGTGGCAGGCTGACAGCCACGAGAAGCTCCCGGGATAAATTTAAATTGGCTCCGTACTCTAGCAATGAGTGGCTCCAACTTCCGGTGGTCGCATGATCCTAATTCGCCCAACGTAGTGCTACTGGCGCAGCGGAGCCCGCCTTATAATTTTATTCTCTGTCCCTATCAACCATAGATATATGATCTTTGAGAAATTCTTTATATATGGGCCGTCCATTCGATATCTTCTGCTGACGGGAAGTCATGGTAGACCTCATCAGTTAAGGTCTAGGTCAGGGTCTACATGGCAGCCGATTAAGCGCAGGTACAACGTAAAGCTCTTACGCTAGCTGCCTAAAGATACTTGGTGCCATCTAATTGTAATTATCTTCATTTTAAAACTTAAAATAATTATATAAAAAACATATTTCCTGAATGGACTCCATTGCTTTGGTTATGATGATTTTGGATTTTATTTTTTTCAGTGCATTACCGGTAATGCTGTTATAATAAGGTTGTAACCGTGATTATGGTATGGTTGCGCATATTAGACGGCCTTGTTTGAAGATAACAACCGTTTTCTGTCCTGTTTGGTCCAGTAGTGGATATATCTGAAAATAAATGATGGCTGACATAAATAACAACAAGTTCATGGACGTTTAACGTTGTTATTTGATTATATTACTCTTCACTAAATTAAAAATATGGAGAATCGATTTTTTTTAAAAAAGAAATTATTCATTTAGTTACCAAAAAAAAAAAAAAATCATTTACTGAAATTGTCAAGCAGTTATAGCATGATGATGCATGCATCCATAAATGATGGCGTTATATGTGTTGCCAGGCCTGCAAAAACCGTTATTATAGTCATTATAGCATGGTGGGGTCATGATACATGATCTCCCTAGAAATTGCTGCCCTTTAATCTTGTTGGTGGTTGGACTTTCCCTCCCTTCTCATCCGAAAAGTGGATGGCTGAGAATTAGATGACAACTCCCACAAATTTAGCCCCGCCTATTTATGTGAACAGGAAATGGCTACATGTATTACAAGAGGTGTATATTGCCAAAGAGCACATCAAACGTTGATAAGGAGCCTGTCCAACCTTCCTTAGCCTACCATTGGCCTCCTATTTTCCTCCAACAAATACAAATTTTGTCAGTTTCTTGGTTTGGTTCTATTGATAGGCATTTCTCATGGAGAGCAGCCGTCAAGTTAAAGAGATAATGCATTTGGATACATGTAGTAAAGCTAGATTGAGAAGTGCAGCCACATGTTATGGTGGTGCTTCCTTATTCCCAGAAGAAAAGTTCTGGTCTTGCATCCATCATAAACTTGGAGAGAACAGCTTCTCTATGTTAGATATGTCCTGGTCTGGCTTGATAGGATAACCTAGTTCTTCTTTTAGACGTTTCAAACTTTTCGACAATCCAATGTTTTGGCTCATGAGTTTTGATTCTTTCACTGATTTGGATCGGATAGGTGGGGTGGTGAGAAGTGATGAGTGAAGGAAGAAGGAAGCTTTGGATAACATTTCTTCATGCTTGTTAGATTAGGCTTTGTGGTTGCTGCCTCCATCGCAGCTTATGCAGTTAAGCAGGTTAACTGTGCAACGCCATCTCGCATAAAGCCTTCAGGTACCTCTTTAATCTTTCTCATGAATAGGATAGAAGAAGTATCTGCTGTTGTAAATAGTAGCAGGTGAAATTCATAATTCAATAAAGCTTAATCTAGGAATTATAGTTTGTTATGCTCTGCTTCTCCACGAGTATGATTTATTGAAACAATTTCTACTCTAATTGTAAATTGTGAACTTAGAGAATGGGGAGGCAAACCAAAAGTCTGATTGGAAAGAAGAAAGGCGGCGTAAGCAGGACCCAGATTCTGATGTTACTCAAAGGAAGGGTCATGTATGTTTATATTTTGATTACTTACATTAGTTTTATTGTGATTAAAGCTGTCTTTTAGCTTCTGAAATAATTTTGGTGTTGAATATTGTCGTTTCGGTCTCTGACAATTACAGGGGAAGGAAGAAGAGGAGGAGGAAGAGGTCAAAACAATTAGCAATCTCATTAGCCAAGCCCAGGGTCCTGCTCTCGGTCAAATTGAGGATGAAGATGACATGCTGCCTGAGTTTGAAAACCTTCTCTCTGGAGAGATAGAATTCCCATTACCCAGTAATAAATTTGATTTCATAGACAAATCCCAATATGATATTGAGATGGCTAACAATGCCTCTGAATTGGAGAGGTTACGAAACTTGGTGAAAGAATTGGAGGAGCGTGAGGTGAAGCTTGAAGGAGAATTACTCGAATATTATGGCCTTAAAGAACAGGAGTCGGACATCACTGAGTTACAGAAGCAACTAAAGATTAAGATGGTTGAGATTGACATGCTAAACATTACCATTAACTCATTACAAGCTGAGAGGAAGAAGCTCCAAGAAGAGATTGCACAAGGTGCTTTAGCCAGGAAGGAATTGGTGGCGGCAAGAAATAAGATCAAGGAGCTTCAGCGGCAGATTGAGCTTGATGCTAGCCAGACCAAAGGGCAGTTGCTGTTGCTGAAACAGCAAGTTACCAGCCTCCAGGAAAAAGAGGAGGCGGCCTCGAAAAAAGACGCTGAAGTGGAGAAGAAGCTCAAAGCTGTGAAGGAGCTGGAGGTGGAGGTAGTTGAGCTGAGGAGGAGAAACAAGGAACTGCAGCATGAGAAGAGAGAGATAATGATAAAACTGGATGCAGCTGAAGCCAGAGTGGCAGAACTCTCCGACATGACAGAGGTACATGAAATGTATGAGATTTATATATTTTGGTTTTAATTATATGGAGTATATATTACTAATGGATGGTTGATGCTTGTGCAATCTTCACTGTGATGGGTGAGGATCAAGATGGTTTATAAGCCTGGTCAACTTAAATGGTTAGATACCTGTGTCTGTTCTTTTGCTCTAGGTTCATGTGATCAACATGGTACAATAATTGCCGAGAGGCCTTTATGTTCTCTTTTTACGGTCCCTCTTCCTTTCTTTCCTTTTTTTTATCTTGCTCGCCTGTTTTTATTCTGACATGTCGTATCTAGCCGTGGAGGAGCAAGTATGTGACTATAAATTGCTCACAATCCTTGAGATTTGGATTTATCGAACAGATATATATTGTATATCTTATTTTATGATAGGCATGGAATTTCTGTATCACTTTTTGTGATAATTAAGTCCATAATTGTGGAAAAATGTGTGCTTTATGTGTGCGATGGCTGGTCCTGCAAACATCCAAACACGATTTTCACTCTTTCCTCTTTTCTTTCACATGGAAGTACCATTATTTTCTTTTTACCCAAAAAAGTTTCCATCTTTTTTCTCATTTTTACTTTATAGCATTTGAATCAGGCCACCTTCCGACAACTCAGAGGACAAGAGAGCAATTCCTTGGAGAAAAACTGAGATGTCCTCTGTTTTTTCATTTTAAAGTAAATGAACATGTTGATTTTACTTTTGGCAATCTCTTCTGGTTTGAATATGCAGAATTGACATCACATCCATATCTTTTCCATATTTTGATGATTGTTGTCAAAATGTGCCAAGTAATTGGAGAAATTCTTCACCAATCATCATCATTGTCATCTTCATCATCATCCTATCAACATATATCTAATTGTTCTAGTTGTTCTCTTTTCTAGTACACTTGTACACTGATCATTGCATTTCAACTGTCAAGTTAATTGGCTTCGTAACAAAACCAAAAGGTTTGTAACATAATCCTGAAGGCTTTGGCAAACCAACATAATAGTAAATACAAGGCTGAGGGGAGCGGCAAACGTAGAGAGCATCTGTCAATTTGGTGCTTCTCAGCTTATAACTGATACAAAGAGAATTAGTTCTGCATGGACAGATTGAACAAAGCATCAGTTCGCAATTATTATGGCAGAACTCTCCAATATCTAGCTCTTACAATTAATCTAATCTTTGGCATCCTGCTCTGAGTTTTTCAAGTTCTTGATAATGGTTGATTCCATATTCTTGATTACTGGAAAAATTGCATATAGAGAATCTCTAATTCTTTTTAAATTTGTTGCTAAATACCTGCTGATGGAAAGATTTTCTGAAAGCAATAAGTTAAACTGGATGCTGACATTCAGTTGTATAGGAACTTTATATCTGACAAACAATTAGGTTTGGTAAAATCAATGATGATTTGAGCATAAAAACATATAAAGGAGTGGAAAAAAATGGCTTCATCATGAAAAAAGATGAGTCATTTGCCTTTGCATGACAGATCTACAAATGCTCAGTACAACATAATTCTGGTTTGAACTTGAACAAAATAACAAAGTAAAAGACTCTGAAAATTCCTTGAAAGTAAAGATTAGATTTAAACATCTGAATATATAGGAATCTGACAACTGTTGTCAATCAATTACAGATTTGCCAGTGTATCTTTCATAGAGCAAAAATTAAATTGAGTGAAATATTAGATTGTAAATCATGTAACTAGGCAAAGTTTTATTTTTTTGGGTAAACACACAATTATGGATTTAATAAATTATACTTCATGACAGTGAATGGTGATTGACCAAGAAAGATAACTTTACACCATCTAGAGACGAAGTTCATCTATGCCAAGGGTGATGTTTGTTGCCAATGAACTTCGGGAGTTATGCAAAAGTAAATCCAATCCAAGAAAATCTTGCTATTAACTAAAGTGTTTGTGTCAAACTTTCCTGGACTTAAATGAAGAGCAAAACATATGGGAACTTCAGTAGTAAAAATGGAGTCAAAAGGTTAGTAGAAATCTAGAATAATGTCAATATGTAAATATTGAAAGTGTCTTTTCTTGTCAATGAAAAATCCAGTATAAGATGGGAAAATGCTACACTAAATTTACATACGACACGCCAAATAAGAAAATCCTATAATGCATCAAACTCTGAATTATAAATGTATAATTTCAATTAAGAGATCACAGCAAATCTGAAAAGTTCAATAACAAGAAAAAGTTATGTAAGAAAATATGTGGAAAGCACGGCATTTTCCATTCTCTGTCTGTAGTTTTAGATTCAAGAAACCACGGCATTAGCATCAGCTGAAGCAACAGTATTAATAAATGAATACATAATTTCCATCTTCCAAAAAAATCATAGTTTTTCAGTACCAACCCAGAAATATTACTGCAGTATAAATGTTAGGTTGCATTAGCATCAGCTGAAGCAACCTCACATTTATACTGCAGTAATATTTCTGGGTTGGTACTGAAACCTGTGATATTTTGGAAGATGACATTTATTTATTCATTTGCTAATACTGTTGTTGAAAAGAAAGGTGGCTCTTGGATCATTTTGGCATAAGAAAGTAGTTATTGTTTGATAAGTGATTCTGTGGAATGGTTTGGGAGATGGAAGTACTAAACGCTTCATTTGACAACATTACCAGCAGCAACATATTCAAATCAGGAATGATTGCTTAAATGGAGAAAACTGAGTAAATCTTTCATCGAAATAGGGTCATTTTCCAGTGGTTGGGAGAACAAAACAATTGCTTATGAGCCTTACATATTTAGTTTCAAAAATGTAGCTAATATTCTTGCTCACATTGTCCGTCCGGTCTTCCTAGGTCTAATGCACCTCATACCAGACTGAATAAACACCGAGCACTATATGTCAATATGTACCCGAAAAAACAAATATCTCTATGGCATCAACTAAGATTAGGGTCAATGGTCATCTGACTAGCCATGAAAAATATTTGTGACATTCTTTCCCTTCATGATGCAGAGTGATTTGGTTGCCAGGGCAAGGGAGGAGATTAATAATTTGAGGCATGCCAACGAAGATCTCACAAAGCAAGTGGAAGGTCTACAGATTAACAGGTTCAGTGAAGTAGAGGAATTAGTGTACCTACGCTGGGTAAATGCATGCTTGAGATATGAACTTCGGAATTATCAAACACCATCTGGGAAGATCTCAGCTCGTGATCTTAGCAAGAGTTTGAGCCCCAAGTCCCAAGAGAGAGCTAAACGGCTGATGCTAGAGTATGCAGGATCTGAACGTGGACAAGGTGACACTGATCTCGACAGTGTTTCCTCCATTCCTTCTTCACCTGGTAGCGAAGACTTTGACAATGCTTCCATTGATAGCTCGTCCAGTAGATACAGTTCCATGAGCAAGAAACCAAGTCTAATTCAAAAGTTCAAGAAATGGGGAAAGAGCAAGGATGATGCTAGTGTCTTAGCCTCACCAACACGGTCTATAGGAGCAAGCTTGCCCATGAGGACTAGCATCAGCCAAAGATCAAGGGGCCCATTGGAAGCTCTAATGCTAAGAAATGCTGGAGATGGTGTTGCCATCACCACATTTGGGAAGAATGACCAAGATTCAAATGACTTCTTAGACCAAGTGAATCTCCCACGCATAAGAACCCAGGTTTCTTCTGGCGATGAACTAAACAGTGTGGTTGCTTCTTTCCACCTGATGTCTAGATCCGTTCAAGGTGTGGCTGAGGACAAGTATCCTGCATTCAAGGACCGGCACAAA
Source organism: Cocos nucifera (assembly GCA_006176705.1). NCBI lineage: Eukaryota > Viridiplantae > Streptophyta > Magnoliopsida > Arecales > Arecaceae > Cocos > Cocos nucifera. The sequence goes on along the minus strand of QRFJ01000119.1, from coordinate 783,412 downwards.
CTAGCATTGGAGAGAGAGAAGGCAATCAAGGAGAAAGCAGAGCAAGCTAGAGCAGAAAGATTTGGTGATGGCTCAGCTTTGAGTTCAAACTTCGAGTCTAGAGCTAAGGCAGAGAGGGAAAAACCCATTACTCTACCCCCCAGACTTGCACAAATAAAGGAGAAAGTTCCTGGACCTACTGATTCAAGCGAGAAGTCCAATGATAGCAAGGTTGATAGCCCAATAGTTAGCAAGATAAAACTTGCACACATTGAGCAGAGGGCTCCAAGGGTGCCCAGGCCACCTCCTACAAGGTCAGGTGGCACTCCTGGCACTAACAGCCATTCAAGTGGTTTGCCACCGCCATCTCCACGTCCACCATTGCCCCCAGGTGCACCACCACCACCACCCCCACCTGGGGTGCCTGGCGGCCCACCACGCCCTCCTCCTCCTCCAGGAGCTCCATTGAAAGGTCCATCGGGTGGCGATAAAGTTCACCGCGCCCCTGAGCTGGTTGAGTTCTATCAGTCTCTGATGAAGCGTGAAGTGAAGAAGGATACAGCAAACATGGCTTCCTCGACATCCAGTGCTGCAGATATTAGAAGTAGCATGATTGGGGAGATTGAAAACCGTTCAGCATTTCTTCTAGCTGTAAGCATTTTCTTCCCCACACGCTATGACTTTTTCTTTGTGTTCTTTTTATGGGGCGATGTTGAACAGATTAGTTTGCTTCAGGTGAAAGCTGATGTGGAGACACAAGGTGATTTTGTCCGGTCCTTGGCTACTGAGGTTCGAGCTGCAACTTTTCCAAATATTGATGATGTTGTTTCATTTGTCAACTGGCTGGATGAGGAACTCTCCTTCTTGGTAAGGAAAAACCAATCGTCTCAAGCTTCTAAAACACTACAATTTATCTTTTGCCTTAAATATAACTACATTTAAGAGCTCTCATTCTGAACATCAACCAAATTTGACTTTTTTTTTAATTTCTGCGCTTAAAGAAACAAACTTAAAATGCAACTTTGATAATTTGGGCCATTTTCTTATTTGTCTTATCCGATTGATGATTGAACTGTAAGCATTATTCTCTCATCCGATCTTTTGATTTAGAAAATGTCTTAAAATTTCCATTCAAGTGATCAGTAAAATCAATATTTGAATCTTACTCTTGTTGGTCAATTTCATTTTGGATTTGTAGGTTGACGAACGAGCAGTTCTTAAACACTTTGATTGGCCTGAAAATAAAGCTGATGCTTTGAGGGAGGCAGCTTTTGAATATCAAGACCTGATAAAGTTAGAGAAACAAGTTTCAACTTTTGTTGATGATCCAAAACTTCCTTGTGAAGCAGCTCTCAAGAAAATGTATTCATTGCTGGAAAAGTAAGTTCCTGCTTCGCCAAGATGCTAATCCATTCATGTCTTCTCTAAATAGTTCTACTTTTCAGTCACGATGATTTGGGCGACATGAATGGCTATATCTGTTCCTATTGAAGACTGAGGACAAGAAATTGAATGGCTTGCATGTTGCTGCGAGCATGCACCCAGGACGATACAAGCAGAAGCAGCGTATAGATTCCCCATGGAGCAATATGAGAATTTCTTGCATCTTCTAATTATTCCTTTTGTTTGAATTTCCAGGTTGGAGCAAAGTGTCTATGCACTCCTACGTACGCGAGATATGGCTATCTCACGCTACAGAGAGTATGGGATTCCGGTTGATTGGTTGTCAGACTCAGGTGTTTTGGGCAAGGTATGTATTAGTTTCTACAGAGTTAATTCACCCTGGCATTATATAACTACACTTATCCCTTGTATCTGTTTTACAAACTATAGTTGGTTTTGATTGGATGAATCAAAAAAAAAAAGAAAATCCTTTGCTCCCTCCCGGGGAGAGATTCTTTTCAGCCTAGAATATGCCTTCAGCCACTTTACTTTCATGCCTATTGATATCTGATACATTTGTCATCATCTTACTGACCGTAAGAAAGATCATTAACTTACAAATTGATATTTTTGGCAGATTAAACTGTCATCCGTTCAGCTGGCGAGGAAGTACATGAAGAGGGTTGCCTCAGAGCTTGATGCTTTGAGTGGTACCGAGAAAGAGCCAAACAGGGAATTTTTGCTCCTCCAAGGTGTGCGGTTTGCCTTCAGGGTCCATCAGGTGAGATTTTATGAATTCCTGACCTTTTCTCTTACATCTTTAGTCTGTATATTTGTAGACTAATAGCAATATACCTTAAGAAGTGGCAGCTCTTTAATATTGTATCAATAGCAAGTTTCTTGAGTCAAAATTGTTCTCTTGTATCTTCCAGTTTGCTGGAGGCTTTGATGCGGAAAGCATGAGAGCTTTTGAAGAACTAAGAAGCCGGGTCAACACACAAACAACTGAGCCCCAGAAGCCTGATACGTGAGTGGCTTGCTCATTTCACTCTCTCTAATTTGCCTAAAATCACATATTGTACATCCAATTGTCTGAATGTAATGGATGAAACATGTCAATATACATATATTGGTTTTGTTAGTCATCATTTCATGCATGTATAGCGTTTACACTAGTTATCTCGAAGCTTATAATCCTTGGAACAATACTAATTATATAGGCACCCTGGAGAAACCTAGTAAGTCGATCGTAGTAATATTGTTTTTACAAGGAAACTATCTTATTTATTCTGTGCAGTTGAATATACCAAAAATTTGAGGTATCTGTAATTTTTTTTGGTCCCGGAGTGCAAATTATTGTTTTGTTATCGTTGAATGCTTAAATTGAACGTAGAGGAATTCAAACATTGCAATATGTACAATATAGTTTCTAATGGCAATCTTTAGACCACGATGGCTTGCTCTTCACATCAAAGTTACTAAATATAATCTCTTTAATCTGAAATCGGCTCCAAAGTAGGGGTGGCAATCGGGTCCAATAGGATCGGATCATAAATGGGGCGGGTCAAATATGGGTTGGATCAAAAATATCCAAATTTGAACAGACTTATTTATTAAACAGGCCAGACATTAAAATCTGAACCTGATCCATTTAATAA